>LPNX011053087.1:98099-187793 GCA_001517045.1 Pseudotsuga menziesii
TATTTCAATTTTAAATTTAAATTGTTGATGTATAAGATTAAATATAAAATATTATTTAACATAGAATTTAAAATGAATGAATGAATGCTTTTAATAACGTCCACGAGGCTAAGCAGCCTATGGGACCAAAAAGAACAAAGCCCTATCTCTTCTCCAAACTATTTTCCATGAAGGATCTTCTGCTGCAAAGCTTGACTAGAAGACTTGCAATCTGATTGATCTTATCTTCTTCAAAGAGATGATGCATGTTGGCGGCCCTTAAAATGTCCTCATACTGAATGCGGATATCCTCGTCGGCTTCACATTCCATAATAAAATGTCTTTCTGTCTCCACCACGTCTTTATTGCAGAAAACACAGGCTCTCTCTTCCCACTCTTCCTTAGGCAGACATGATGTAACTAAACGTGTGAATATGCCAAGTGCCAACTTACCACTGAAAACACAATCAACCATTTAAAATCTTGGATGATGGTCCATGCCGATAAATATGTGTCATTATTTTATTTGAGCGAGGGACGACCACATTGAGAATAGTGTTTAGAAAGACGACCTCAGAGAAAGAATGTTTATGACGTAATTATAGTTGGAAGACTGCTTATGAACAATGTACAATGCATTAACTATTACACCCGGAAATTGAAATCTCATTGTGGCATGAAATAATATGTAAATAAGATACATATTTTTTTTAACAAAGTTAAAATTTAAGTTTATTAGTGTGAATGGTTATTCAGAATCCAAACCAGCATCACATTGGCCATGTTAAGTGTTTGGAGAAGTGAACATTAATTTTGGAAGGAATTATTATTAGATAAGCTATAAAATAAAAAATTCAGCATATAAATGTTATTCTTTAAAGTTTAAAAGTTCAAAAAATCAGAAAGGTATTAAGAGTAGTGTTTGGAATAGTGAACATCAATTTTGGAAGGCTCACTAGTTATAAAATAAAAAAATTGCGTAAATGAGTTAAAAACAAAAAATTAAAAAAAGGACAAGAACTGAGCCAACTTTGACTATGAGTAACTTAACTCTTAAGAGGATACGTTTTGATCTAGCTATAGTGTACAAAACAATGAGTCAAGACTTTGTGCAAATTTAGTATTTATGTTCATGGTTTGATATCAAATTTTATGTTCTTGGTTTGATATCAATTTTTGCAGCTACAAGCTCCCTATATAGATGGTATTCTCTAAAGCTTAAAAGTTCAAAGCTCCCTATATAGATGGTATTCTCTAAAGTTTAAAAGTACAAAAAATCAGAAAGGTGTTAAGAGTAGTGTTTGGAAGAGCGAACATCAATTCTGGAAGGAGCAGATGAGTTATAAAATAAAAAATTACAGAAAGGACAAGATCTGAGCCAACTTTGACTATGAGTAACTTAACTCTTAAGAAGATAAATTTTGATCTAGCTATAGTGTACTAATCAATGAGCCAAGGCTTGGTGCAAATTTGGTATTTATGTTCATGGTTTGATATCAAATTTTACAGCTACAACTCAGAGAGTGCACAATAATAAACAATGGAAACAATTAAAAATATCCAAAAGAAATAACATAACACAATTCTTGAATATGAGAGTGCACAATAAAAACTATAGAAACAAAACTCAAATAATGCTCAAAACCATTACATGACCTTTTTAATGTACTCTTCTAGATATGAGATCACTCTTACTCGGTTAGTTTGAGCAATCCCTCAATCTTATTTAAGTTTCTCTGAAAAGAGAATTGTCCCTTTAGATAATAAAAAACTCTATCCTCTAATCTTCTCTAAGATCATAGTGTCAAGTTCCTTCAAATATAGTTTTGAATATGGATGCAATCCTATACTTATCAAGGCATATGTTTCCATACTTGAATGTGTCAATTCCATTAAACAAATTCTTTATCACCCATCCTTCACTTCCTCCTTGTTGTCTTTGGGAAAATCAAAACATTGTCTTCTTGAGTTCCTTCCATAAACACATTGTTATCATTGCTACTACATTCTTGGTTTTCTTCTTTCATTGGAAGCACATGGAGCTTCCAAGCCTACTTCGTTACTATTATGTTGAAAATAGTTTGAAATAAAACATTTAGATTGCAAGAAGTCTCCTCCTCCAAACTATGGCAGCCCAAAATCTCAAATTAACAAACAAAAATATGAAACTGAGGTGAACTTTAAAAATGTTCTATTGGACTAGAACACCTCTACTGAAACATTGATTTCACACTAATTCCATAAAATCATAATATATACTATTTTTTTACTCAAACTAAAAGTGTGTTGTGTTTCTTCATTATAAACATAATTATTTTATAATGTTCTAAATGCTAGTTAATATAAATAGAAATAGAAATATATATATATATATTCATTTTATAAATGCTACTTAACATAAATACATATTCATTTAGATTTGCTATGAACCCGTAACTTCATATATAACAAAATTTAAAAAGTTTCAATATATAAAACAAAGTTTTAATAGTTCAAAAAATATAAAACAACTAAGTGTTTTTTCTTAAATCAAAACAATAAGAACTAAGTGTTTTTCCTTAAATTGAAAGAATATAAATAACAGGATTTAATTATTTTAAAAAACAAACAAAGAAACATTGTAAGCTGTAAAACAATTTTATAAAGTAAAAAAAATTGACTTTCTTAATGAGACAAACCTCCTTGAATTTTACCTGACAAACCTCCTTGAATTTTACCTTTTAGAAGTAGTTATTATATATACATTGATATGGTAAACTATCTCGCTAAAAACCTAGATTTTAGATCGATTGTGTTTTATGGAATCCTTCGACACTCGAGTCACTTGTGCATAGGGCTGTTAAAATTTGGAACCAGTTAAAATAAAATATATACATTCAGATGGCAAATTATTCCACTAAAAATCTAAATTTTAGATAGATTGTGTTTTATGGAATCCTTCGACACTCAAGTCACAGGCTATTAAAATTGGAGGACCGTTCAGAAAATCAGTATGTGCTTCAACAAAATAGCACCCATTCAAAATTCAACTCAGGGATGTTGAGATTACACTTATAAATAGACCATTGGGATCGGTTTGGTTGTTTCAACTTTCAATTGAAGGGTAATTCTATATATAGAGAGAATTGAATTTGATTATATATATATTCAACCTTTCATAGGATCATAACTATATTTGATAACAATAAGTTTACCTACAGAAAATGTTTACCTACAAGAAATAAGTTTCGTTAAGAAAATAAAAAACAAAGCATCCTCTGTACTGTAAATATAACGGTGCTAAAAGAAACTCTCGAAATTTCAAAATCAAAGATAAAAAACATAGTGCAATAGAAATCTCAAAATTACAAAATCATAGATTGGACACAAAAAATTCTCTCGTAGGTGATGATTAACCTTGATCAAATAACAAGTGACGGGAATCTTGTCAACAGACGCCAGAAAGTTGTTGAAATCTTGGGGCTCTGTACTGTAAATAAAACTGTGCTAAAAGAAACTCTCCAGATTTCAAATTCAAAGATAGAAAACATAGTGCAATAGAACTCTCAAAATTACAAAATCATAGATTGGACACATCAAAAATTCTCTCATAGGTGATGATTGACCTTGATCAAATAACAAGTGAGGGAAATCTTGTCAACGTACGCCAGAAGGTTGTTGAAATCTTGGTTACCCACAGTTTATTAACGCTAACTGTTCAATTTCATACCTAAACCATTTCATTCTTGATAGCAAAAGCAAATAACTATAACGAAGCCCACATATATGGACCCAAACAATAACGAATTCAACACAAGCGAATTAGACAATGAAGATATTAAGGCAAGAATTCTCTACTAACAATAATTACATAACAGATGGAATCATCTGCAAACACTAAAACCTTCAAGGAAAGATCTATTGGATATATTGATGTTATTGTCATGATATAAGAACTTCATTGTCAAGTGTTTAAATTAAGATCTTTAAATTAAGACTCTTTGTGATACCAAATAAATTAGCATGCGAAGTAAGAAATGATGTATCCATCTATAACCACATTTTACTGCCATTTGGGAAACCATTAATAAAGACAAGGTCAAGCAGATAATCTAGAAAATGCAACAACCTAAAAAATCAATTTTGCACATAGAACTTTTTTGGTATACCTCTTAACGAGATGAATACGATAATTTAGTTTTTTTTAGTTATATGTTGGATTGATTGTTCAGGTTTATAAAATGCCTCTAGCAGGACTCGCTAAACGACTCACACACCAAGATATTGAGAAGGAAGATCTCAAGAATTAAGAGATGAAGATAATGGTATTGAAGAGGAAGGTATGGGGTGAAGGCTACTAATATTATGTAGAAAAACATCTTCAAGAAAATTACTATTGACATATAATATGAAGGTTAGGAGTGCACCTGAATTCACAAATATGTTCAACTCAATTTGCTCAACCACAAGGATCACTTTAAGCTTTGACGAGGATCACCTTGGAGAGGCCTTCACCTCAACTTTCGTCTTTGATCCTCATCCATGATCCGACTATTCGAGGGAACTTGGGAACACTCTGAGTCTTGACTCTCCCACAGTCCACTGAATCACTGATAACCCCAGAAGGGCAAATTTTGTAGCTGCCCTTCTGTTGCAAATTTACCTAGGCTTACTCAATTTTATTATTGACCTGCTGAAAATGAAACTAATTTTTTTTTGCATGGTAAAATTTTTTGTGGCCTTCAAATGGCCTTTGATGGGCTCTGAATGCTTCAAATTTGAAGCCTGAGATTAAGCCTTTGCACATGGATAGGAAGTGAGCGCAACTGTGGCCTTGTTTAATTGAAGATAGGGGTCACTTCGTGCTTGTCCCTTCATTTTAAATGATGAATCTAATTCTCATAATTATTCAAATGAAGGGACAAGCACGAAGTGACCCCTATCTTCAATTAAACAAGGTCATAGTTGCGCTCACTTCCTATCCATGTGCGAAGGCTTAATCTCAGGCTTCAAATTTGAAGCCTTCAGAGCCCTTCAAAGGCCATTTTAGCCTTCATAGAAGGCCACAAAATTTTTTACCATGCAAAACAAATTTAGTTTCATTTCCAGTAGGTCAATAATAAAATTGAGTAAGCCTAGGTAAATTTGCAACAGAAGGGCAGCTACAAAATTTGCCCCTCTCGGGTTATCAGTGATTTAGTGGATTGTGGGAGAGTCAAGACTCAGAGTGTTCCCAAGTTCCCTCGAATAGTCGGATCATGGATGAGGATCTCGGTCTGAATGGGCACATACCATGGTGGGCCACTGGGCTGCCCAGTTACAAGTTCAACTAGGCCACATGCCAAAGCCACTATTCACTTTCATCGTCCCTCTTGCTAATCACCTTTCACCACGTGTCATTCTTATCTCCCAACCATAGGGAACTCGAACTCAAACTCCTCTGCAAACAAGGGATTGAAAGGCACAAAGAGGATTCCTAATCAAACTCTCACAATTGATCCTTTGAGGCTATATTTAGTTGAGGTAAATCCTGAGCAAGAGCCATTATTGAAGAAGATAAGGAACTTTTAATAGGTGGAGTTCAAGAAGAGGATGTTAAAGCATATGAGATTGCTTCTGGTTCGACATGAGAAAGCAATGGTATCATAGTAGAAGACCCGACCAAAGAACCCGATAAGTATATATCCTTGGAGGAATCTTTTAAAAACAGAAATGGGGATGAGAATGAAGGGAAAGAAGTTGAAATCGATGATTGGCCATTTGAATTTGCTCAATTGTTTTTGCACACACATAGGCATTAATCCAGATGCACACTTGGATTTGCATGAACTAGGGATGGTGTTATGCTCTGAGGCAGTGGAAGAAACTATTACTTGGTTGAAGTATGCCCTTGCTTAGAGGACTCCCAGCATAGGTTTCATAATTAGAAGAGAGTTCATAGAATGACTTTGTTTTGGGAATGGTGATAAATTGTCTAAAAAATCTCAGAGTTCAACTCTTGATCCTCTTGTGATTCAAATGGCATACCAATCAAAAGAAATGTATCAGCAAGACAATGAACCAATGCCAATAGGTTTATGACACATATTTGATTTCTTTGTAGTTTCCATAGGATAGTAGTTCACATTATTGATTTTGTTCAAGTTTTGAGCAACTATTGATATGACCTCTCTTAGCTTGTCAAAACCAAAGTAGCAGTTCTTAGACCCATGCTACCAAAAATATTAGAAGGATGAGACTCGATAGGAACACCCTTTTCTCTTGTGAATCTTGACAAAGAAAGAAATGCCAAATTACAAGATGGACTTATTGTTAGTTGGATAGTGTACTTAATAATTTCCACGATCGACTCTTCTTCATCATCTTTAGGGGTTAGGGTTTCACTCCTCTTCATCATCTTTAGGAGCTAGGGTTTCACTCCCTGAGAGAGTACATGTTTGCTTGTTTTCCCTTTGGAGTCCATCCCCAATTGGTAGATAGTGATTGTAAGGATTGGTTATGTGAACAATGTTATCTAGCGTGACTAATTCGATCGTAATATTTTCCCTATGTACTGGATTTTTCTATATGGATGATTTTGTCTACTAAAATATGTTTACATTTGTCCATTAGACTCACTATGTTTACTTGCATCTCTCGAAGAATAACACAATACACTTCAATTTCTGGAACAATTAAATAAGAACAAGATTTCTGTGTCAAAGTTAATTTAATATGTGGAGATTAGAAGTAAATATACGTTGGTTTGATGTGAATTCTACGATCCTTTGAAATAGGATCATATAACCCGCCACGTTTCTTTGTGAGAGAACTAAATTGGGGAATAAAATAAAACTCGTAAAATGTATATTTTATAATTGCTAAATTACTGAAGCTCTTGGAGTGTTTGAGGGTCTGGTGCCCCTTTACTACATAGAGTCTACTCCTAGCACTTAGTATATATTATATAGAATCTACAGTCTATTGTTAGCATAGAGTCCTAGACCTATATCAACTACTTTGTTAAGTTAAAGCTTTGTTTCCATCTCAACTCCTATCGACTACTTCCCTTCGAACATGGAACCAACATCTTCTCCCATTTTCGCACATGTAAATTCATTATGCCCTCCAGAGATCTCACCCTCGTTAGCACCAGTGTTTTCAACATTAGCCCGATCTTCGACACAAAGATTGAGCTTTCCAACAACAAATCTGACTGAATCAGACACGAAAGGTCCATCTCCATCTTCATCTAGAGATCAATACATGCGTTTTCACCCACTGAATCCTTCAATTTGGATTCTGATTTGTGATGTTCTTTTATATGATCCACTTCCTGCATTGTCTGATTTAAAAAAACTTAGTTCAAACTATTTCCTCTGCGAGCGGGTGATAGCTCGATAACTACATTCACAACATTCTTGGGTTATCTTTGTCATAAGGATGTAGTCTGTTTGGGGGTTGCTTCCTATTTGTATACTACAAACCTATACTATGCTTTATTTTGTATGCCTTTTGTCCTGGACATGACTGTGGCTATCTTCTTTTAATAGGTCGTAACTGTTTGAATCCTTTTTGGACTGGATTATCTCTATTCTGGTTGGCCCATGACTGTACAGGTCTGTGTTAAACCCTAGATGGTAGGCCAATAGTAGTGTTAAGTTTGCTAGAGGGAGCTTTGACTTTTAGGGTGCCTATTTTTTATTTGACCTGACTATCCTTGTTGCTAGCCATTAATACAAACCATTAAAGCTAATAAGCAAACCCTAATGGGTTTAATCATTGTGTTTCAAGCTCTCGTGAGGTAATAAAGTTAAATATAAATTATTTAATAATATATTTTATTGTTAATAAACAAGAACGAATATTAAGTAATATTATTAACAAAATAATATAAATTTATATATAATGTTAATATTTCACATTTAAATAAATAAATTAATGATAAATTTGATATATATATTTTTATTAAAAAGTAAAAAACATAAATTTGCAACAAAGCTACTTGTACCTACTCTTAAAAATGTTTTAATGTACTAATTTAGAGATGTTTTAATATAGTAATGTAATAGTTTAGAGAACAACTCACTTTATATGAGCTCTCACCTATGAATCCTATAGCTTTATCATTAAACCTCACATACAAATAATGCAAACCCTCTCTTCCAATGAGACAATGTACATACAGGTAGGGGCGACCCTTTATTCCAATGTGTCGAATGATAAGGAAAGGTTGTCTCACTTCCAATAAACCAACGCTCTCATCAATTGAGTTGGACCTTTCTGTAGAGTGCATAGAAACATATTAATGGGATTTTTCAATTCTCCCTTCCCCGTGAGATTATGTGGTTGATATTTATAGGGATCGTAATTAGGAGAATTTCAAAGACCACAAGAACCACATTAAGTGAAACCATATATATGTGGCACAAATTGAGCCTGAGAAAAATTAGTAAACTTGTCACTATGGACCTTATAGTAGAAAACAAGAAATCACCTATTAACGGGATCGATAAACAAAGAAAACTAAAATAAACAGAGAAAAAGGCGTTCAAGGGAAAATATGATATCGAACATGCTCTAAGCACAACATAGATATATATGAAGAGGAGTGGAAAAATAGAGTACCTGGTTTTTTGAGCAGCTCGGGCATTAGGGTTAAAAACAGCCTTCCTAAGAGTACTCTTGGGTGGATGTAAAACCATGTCGAGATTAGGTTTCTCGATGGTTAGGGGAACAATAGACGAGGACTCGAGAGAACCAGTAGAGGGAGATTTTCCTGAAGAAGAATTGTCTTATTTCTTGTCTACGGGGTTGGTCATAACTCTGACTTCGGGTTTGCAAACTAATAGTGTCTGAAGACATTGTGCGAATTTCCTCTGGAGAACTAGAATTTCCCTGATTAGACATGTGGTCTATCAGGTATTGTTGAGAGGGAAAAGGATCCATGAGAACTGTTGGCGCGGGATTAGTTTTTAAGACTTGGGTGATTTCGTCACGACGAGGACACTCTTTCATGAAATGGTCACCTCCGCATAGCAGACATGGATATTTTTCTTTTCTTTTCCCTTTATCATTCTCGTTGATGGTTGGTTTTGGATTCTCCTGCTGGTTTCTAGGTTTTTTGTTTTTAGCTTTACCTTTCTTTCTATTGTTGCCAGGCATTTGAATACTCTGAATGGAATTTACCTCGGTGGAAACCTTGGGAGTTGATGGAGTGAGGGTGGAAGTCTGGAGTTGCTTGGTAGGTTTTGCTGTCAATGGGGATTGGATTGAACCAACAATCCCATCAACAGGGATTTCTACTGGTGGCTTTGCAGGATCGGTGCTTGGGCGAGGAGCTTGAGGGATCAAGTCATACAATGTTCCGGACAGGGAATATACCAAGTATAGATATTGGTCTCGACTAATGGCTTGCTCTTCAGTAACGACACCGCCCATAGCCACATCTCGGGCGATTGGAGGCAACAAATATTTTGTAAACCAATCAGCTAACAACTGATCCGGGATAGAGCCTTAATAAGTCTAACAAATATTTTGTAAACCAATCAGCTAACAACTGATCCGGGATAGAGCCTTAATAAGTCTTCTCTACCTTCTCCACTCACTGATATGATCGAATATGTGGGTGGAGGTGTTCTGCCATAGAGAAGTTAAGAGATCTGTACCCGTTTCATAACAGATAGAAAGCTGAAAGTGTGTAAGAAACACAATTTCTAATGAGCCAAAATCCACAAACGAATGTTGCAGAAGTTCAATGTACCATTTCGCGGTGGTACCAGTGAAAGTTCACTGCAAGAGTCTTAAATGAACTAAATCATCCATAAGGGAGTTTGAAGAACACCACAAATGGAATGTCATGACATGGTTTTTCGGATCATCTCCCTACTTCCCATCGAACTTTGGAATATCCGATGGCAACTTTACTGGAATGGGAGGCCACGAGGGGTTATGTCGAATGGGATCATTAATCAACTTGGACAAATCAGGCAAGTCCAAAGTTGCTAGGAAAGGTAACTGGCAATTAGGTTGCACATACTGGTAGTATTGATGGGGCATATAAGTACCAGTAGGACCGTAAGTAGACTGATAGACAGGTTGTTTTGATGAAGAACCTTCGAAAGATCCACCTATGGGGGGTTGATTTCCAGGATCAGGAGCATTAGGACCACCGAAGCCTCCAAGAGGAGGACCACCAGGGACTCCAGGACCACTAGGACCGTTGGGACCACCAGGACCACCTTGACCATCGGACCCGCCGGGACCCCTAGGAGGTAAACCTATGGAGCCTCTAGAACCACTAGGAGGGGGGCCACCAAACCCTCCAGGACCATTAGGAAGGAAGCCACCAGGCCCCCAAGGACCACCAGGACCATTAGGACCATAAGGAAGAAAGCCACCAGGCCCTCCAGGACCATTAGTCCTAGGGGGAGGACCTCCATAAGGTGGTCCTCCAGTACCCCCCACAGTATGGATAGGCATCCCTCCCATAGCTGGCATCTAGGACCAGTTAGGTTGCCCCCATGGTGTTAAAGTATTAGTAGGATATGTAATTCCAGCATAAGACATTCCTGTAGGGTTAGGTTGGTAATTAATATGTCCTACAGGTATTTGATTTGTTGTGTAACCATACCTCCAGGAGGTTTGATTGGTTATAGGTTGTGCCCCCAAGGGCTGACCTCAACTGGATGGGGGGTGAACCACATTCGTGTAGGTAGGAGGGACATAAACTATATATTTATCTATACTAGAGGTATGCCCATGACTAGCTACAATTCCAGTGACAGATAACGTAGGTTGTGTTGCGTGTTTCCCCCCAACACTAGAAGGTATTGATGAAACAAGAATTGAATGTTGTGCCCCAGGTGCGGAAGGCCCGGGAGGATTTGGAAAAAACATAATATGGGAGTTGGTATTTTGACCTGGATTATGTGGAGTCACAGTGCGATCTAGAATAGGTTCAATGGGCCTCATAGAATCAACAAGTGAGCGATATCCCATAGGAAAAACTGCGGAACGAGGTGGTGGTGTACCCAATATGTTATCTATTTTCTTCTCAATTTCTTGTACATGGAGAATAGCTACCTGGTATTGTCTACGTTCTTCTTCATTTGGTGAAACTTTTTCAGAAGAGGTTAAATGGGTGCCAAACGAGGTAATGGCCTGTCCTATAGAGGTATCCCAAAATGGAGCATTTGGACCATAATCTGGACGGGTAGTATCATCAACATGAACTTCTATGGGAGAATGGAATGAATTATTACCCCTAGAAGGTTTTTTGACCAAGGGAGGTACGTGCGAAGGATATGGATCTCCACTTTCTGCAACCACATTTTCTCCCACTTGGGAGTTGGCAGCAGCTCCTTGGTCAATAGCTTCCATAGGATTTTCTCCTGAAACAGGAATAAAATCAGGTGGCAAGCCCCGTACTCTTTTGGACTGCCTTAATTCAGCCAGTTTGTGCAGTTCCTATCTAACCTAGGGTCTTAAAACTAGAAAACACACCAAAAATTTCCCTACTCAAGCTATAGGCCAAACAAGCAAACTTAAATGACAGGAGGAGTTCAGATAGTCAGGTCTTTCACCGGGATTGTCAAGAAGGTGCCACTCGCGATATATCTCAAGGGTACATGTGTAGTAATCTCCCCAAATGTTGTTTTCAATGTATGGCTCCAAGCAAGATGACCAAAGGGCTATTCTCATATAGACAAGGTATCCTAGTGGGGTCTCCCGATATATGCAAGGTACATGGAAGCTCAAATCGGTAGTAGTGTTGTCTAATGCATAACTGTTCACAAGGGGCCTTCCTATATACAATCGAGTACGTGAAGTACCTTTCTATATACCTCAAGGGTATGTGGAAGGCCTTTGGATATACTGATGGTACGTGGAAGAACCGCGCGAATCCCGACATGTAATGCGGATGAGTAACGACAACTCCTACGCTTAACGACGCCCGAACACGTCTCTGACCTATCACTCAAATTGATATGTAAATTTTAAGCCTATAACTATCGTTAATTTTAAAGTGGACGGTTAGGTGAATGCATGGAATGTTGACAGAAAAAATAAAACCATGCAGAATGTAGATGCAAATATTTCACTTTACCGTTCGTGGTATGCCTACCTACGGAAGGGAAAGAGAGTATTTTCTTTTCGTTTTGAAAACCAAAAATTCCCAAACAACTACTTTGAACAAATCAAATCCAAAGACAAGCAACACATTCCAAACTCATTTTTCTTTCTGAAAGCAATCAAAGGGGTAAGAGTCTCATTTCCTAAAAGAAAAACAACAAGCACTCTACATGCATATGCACTCTATTTTTTCGATTTTTCTCAAAACATAGATAGATCTAACTTAAAACTACACTATTTTTTCTTTTGATGAGATAGTACTAATGCAAGAGAGACAAAAGAACAAAGAGAACCTGAAAGCTTGTGAGGCTAATCAGATATCCAGTGCCCTATGCTCAGTAATGATAATGACCTAGTCTCAATAAAAAAAAAATTCTTTTTAAAAGCAAAAAGAAGTCCTCTATGGAAAAAAAAAAATGAAATTAAGATGATAAGAAAATGGTTTTTCTTTCAGTCTTTATAAAGGAAATGAAAAAAGATCTAACTGAAACCTAAGCTTTCACAAATTCCTTTCAAAATCACAACCAACAAGCATGAAAGCAAATGAATAGTCAACAAGCCTAATCTAGCTTTTGAATTCTTTCAACCAAACCAATTTTACCATAAAATTTTCAACCATGAGCATACAAATTCTAACACAAAAACCTTACAATGTGGGGTTGAAAGCAAAGAAAATCCAACATTTTTAAAAAATTGACAAAAAAACTAGTTCTAGAACAAGGCCTACCTGGCACCGCGCTGGAGGGGTCTTGACAAAGCGGTTCTAGACAAGCATCGCTTTTGGATAAAGGGGCTCAGGCGGTGGCATCACTTATGGCTAACAGAGTTTAGGCAGTGGCATCGCTTGTTTCCAACAGCACATGTGTGGTTCCCTGAATAGATCCAAAACACAAGGAGAACGAGAAATCAAGTTAGAAATTGATCAAATCAAGGTAAAGATTGATGAATTGACAGTAAAAAGAGCATATAAAGTTGAAAAAGTTCAAATATGAATAGATTTGAAAGTTTCAAACCAAAATTCACTAAGTCAGATGGCAGATCTAATTGAAGAGAGTTGGAGATAGAGCCTGGATTCAGACAAGGGTTCAAGGACTGAGGAAGATCAGACCAACTGAAATTTGCTGTGCTCCCCAGGAGAGTTTCCAGATTTGTAATTAGGAATATTGCACCTTCTACGGACAGAAGTTGTTCCTTTGGTCTGAATGGTTCAGATCCAGAACAAATGAGTGAACGACAAAGGATGAAGACCTTCCCTGAATGTTGTAAACACCTGGAATACTAATTTGATCATGAACTTGTGTACCTGCAAACATGTCAAACAAACTGCAAACATGTCAAAAAAACAAGCACATCAAAGCTACCAGAAAATCATCTACGCATCCATACTAGTGACTAAGGAATCTAGTAACATATACATGCAAAATCAAAACAATAGATATGTGGGACGGAAATAAGCTTTGCATTAAGAATGAATGAAGAAGCTTACAACCATTTCCTTAGTGTCAACAAACTCCTCCACAAGACAAACAATTCATCCTTAAAAGCTCCAACTTGCTCTCTATGCTCTCCAATGATTTCGACTAGGTAGTCAATTCAACAGCATAACAATACCATTCAGTTCTCCCCCTCAACTATGGATATGAGCCTATATTTATAGGGCTTAATGGATAGGGATAGTTGAGAGAATTGTGGGTGAGGTGGCTCCAAGATCCTGCCAAGGGGGATCTTGAGCTCAAACTAACCCATATTGATAGGGATAAGGGAGGACATGAGGCTCATGATCTAGAAGCCTCGAGAAACTTCTCTTTTTCCCATTTTACCCAGGGTACCGCTTTTGTTCCCTTATGACAGAGCGGTTTACGCAAGAACCGCTTTAAGAACAAAGCCTATAGGCGGTGGTACTGCTTCTCTATAACATGACATAGGCAGTGTTGAAGAAGGTACCGCTCATCAGCCAAAGGAAAAGCGTGATGCTAGGTTTTTTTCAAGTAGAATTAACATCTAGAGCAAGTTTCCACTCCAAGTTTTGGGATTAAGGGAAAACATAGGGGTTAAGGATCTCGTCACATGATGGTGACAAGATTTAGGTATAACACCACATCGTTCTTTTATCTAGGTGGCAATAGATCCACACCTTATTCACGTGGTATAGGAACAAGGTAGAAACTTCATGATGCTTTGGGGTTCAATCTGCCATTCCTTCAATCGGTTGGGCTCTTATATGCTTCTGTCTCGAAGCTATATATTTTCTTCTTTTTTCGAGTTGGTTTGGTACTTCAGCCACCTTGGTGTGACTACCATGGAGGTAGGGAAAAAATATATATTGCTTATTTCTATTTGTTTTTACACTTCCATCTTTTCCAGACATCTAATTGATTGAAAATTATATGCATCAACTCGACAATTCACTAAATTACTCGTTGTTTTCATATTGTACAGGAGTTTTCTTGGAAAATAAATCGGATGATACACTCACTTGGGGTTTCTAGAATGAGGAACTAGCGTTACAACAACGTGCCTGGTAAGAAACCCGCCCTCATTTCCAAACTGCATTTCTAGTTTCCTTTCATTTAGACTTTGGTGGAAACATTATTTTTGTCTCCTCTGATATTGAATCGACTTACGATTCCTTTTTTTTTACATTGACTCACCAATAAGGGCACATGGCCTCTCCAACCCTTATTGAAGAAATAATTAGGAATTCCAATTTTATTTATAAAATACCCAGCCGAGATGTCGTGGAGGAAAGTATCCATATCATATGGGCTTGGAACCCCCATTTTGATTCCAAAAACATTTCTTGCGAGACCAAATCGCATGATTTGGGTATTTTTATGAAAACGTAGATTCCCTTGGGGCGTTTTTCTTTCCATGTGTATGGGTCTGATTTCATTTCTGGTAGCTTTTGAAATGTTGAAAGGAACTTAGAGAAGGAAGAGTTGTAGGTGGCTATCTACTAATTGTTTGACAAAAGTCCTCAACCAAGTAATTGTCCACTAAGTGTTTGACAAAATGCCTAAACCAAAATTTCCATATCTCCCTCATTCAGATTTTGAGGCTGGAAAAAATAGACAGGGTTCAACTCAAAGATTCAACCAAGAAATTTCCAGAAATCCCAGTAACCCTTTTTTTGGGTCCATAATCTAGCTAGAAAAGTGTGTTAATTAGGCCCCTTCTAGGTTGATTCTTTTTTTACTTTGAAAGAGACCCATTTGATCTAGAGAAGTGAATATTAGTACTATACAGTTTCTTTAGGTTTTCACCCATAAATTTTAAATAATGACCTTAGATTTTGATTTCATCTCCCTCAGAAAAACATTTATTGTTTACCTTTTGGAGGTCAAATCTCACTCAATTTTAGCTCGATTTTCACCAGACAAAAGGCAATGCGTTAATTATACTTGTAATTTATTTATAATGAACTTAGGAAATTTCAGTTTTAGACAATTTGTGAAAGGAAAGAGGCATTTTGCCCATTTTGAACCTAGTTTGAGACCAGTTTTTATAAATGATTTAGTGTACACTCGTAAGAACAACTTTCCCTCTGAGGCATAGATGAATGTCCCTATGCAAGTGCCATGACTTGATCCACCTTGGAAGCCATTGATAGCAGTTTTGTGGCCTTCCAGATCCATAGTTTGTACCATCCAATGGATGATTATCCATCACAAGTGCGATGGAGGGAACAGATCCCAAATCAAATGAAGACATGGAACTCCAAATTTTATCTTCAAAGGCTTTTGTCAAATCCATTTCTTTCTCTCAATTTGTAACATTTTGAGCAAAATAATAATATTTTTTCATATTGGGAAAAAATATATTTTTGAAGGAAGTTAAAAGTGATTTGACTAAGAAAAATGGCCACTTCTCCAAAAGTGACAAGTATCTTGTAAATCGTCAAGTCTCTTTTGACCGAAGGGATTGCACCTAACCTTAATCTCTCAAATCTCTTTATATATGAGGAGGGTCCTTTGTAATAGTTAAAATTTATTCAACAAGGAATATAAGCTTGGTTGGTATTTTTTTAGAGTTTTTACTGCTATGCTCACTTGTCCACATTCATCTATTGAGATTTTGTATATACTTGTTAAGGTTTGAGGGATAGTAGTAGTAGTTGTTTATGTTGGCTCCTTTGAGGGATTGGTTTGCTATGTTGTTTGTATTATTTTCTTGGGTTTAATATGTTGGTTTTAAATTTTCTTTACTAATAGTTATTTTTTGTCATATATATTGGCTTTTGTGCAAGTTTTTTGAAGAATAAGTACTTGTTTGCTTAGTAATCTATGTTTGCTTAAATAATTTTGATTTGGAATTATAAAAAACAAGTTCTCTATGTAGAAGAAATATTTATTTAGCATGGATTTATACTGGTATGGAAAATCTGAAAAGACTGTGTTCATAATATAGTTTAAAATCTGAACTTCTCTTCCCCTGAATCGCCCTCTCACTCTCTATGTGAGGTGAGGGTCACTGCTGCTGCATTGCATTGCAATTGCGTCATTTCCCACGTTTAATCTTCCAACTGTTGATTTTCTTATATTTCGACAACTTTTCATACTTTAGCATATAGTTCCTCAAAACCAACCCCTATTTAGGAATTATATCTCTTACCTCTCATTAAAGGGTAGAAATATTCAAAACAATTCTCGTGCAATTCTCATAATTGATGTTGGTGGGGCTATAAGGTTGGAGGATTCCATGAATATCCTAAAACATGCTCACAATTGTCCTTCAGATGCTCCACTAGTATTTTACTATTTCCTTTAACCTCCAACAGTAGCAAAATATCCTAGGGAATTATCAAAAATAGTTTCATCCCCTCTTCAAGAGTGATCAGAATCACACGTGGATTTAATTTCCAATATTATATTGTTTATGATTTGTGAAAACAGTGTTCTGCTGTGTCAAAACCTGAGTAAATTACTTATTAATAAGTATAGGTTCAAACATATATTTTATAGATTTGCATATTTAGTTCAAGAACACAATCTGATTACTCGTGTTTATTCTTTAATACATTATATGATATATGTTAGTGTTTGTATTATGCATTGCATGTTTTCAATTTTCTAGGTTGTTCTGGCTGGGAGGACACGACTCAAAACTGAAATAGAGGTTGATTCTCTAGAATTACTAGCTTTCCTTCAGGTAAGGCTATTTTTTTAATTGTAGAAAATGAGGGACCTCTCAATAGTTTTTTAAATCCTTGGCAACATAGAAGTCATACTTAGATGAAATGTTGTTGGTTATCATAAATATTATATAGAAATTTCAAATTTATATAATCTCCATGCTCATTCAATGTATGAATAAATTGTTTGTTTCGAGGAAAATATGTGCTTGTTTTGAGGTAATTTATCTGATGGGTTTTGATTAGGAAAATAATCAATATTTTTTCTAGTTTTATCTTGAAATTGATGCTTCAACTTCATTTATGGGAAGCATGGTGTGGTTGGTATTTATTTTTGAATTCTTATAATTGTGATTTTTTTTTGTAAACAAAAAGTAAGTGTTTTTATTAATGTACAGGAGTAATAGTACATCATATTTGCAATTTTTTTTATGCTAGGACTGATATGGCTTGAATGGCCCTTATTACTAAGTATATTCAGAAAATTTGATTCACCACAAGAATCCAGGTTTTAGACCCCATATAAAGGATCACCACTAGAAAACAAATCATATTAACTATGTTATATTCCTGATAAAAAACCAATTACTTATGTTTAGACATACTATTGTCAAGGCTGCAAACACCACTAGCATAGTTTATTTGTTTAGGGCCCTTAGTGAGGTGAAAATGGGCCATGTCTCAAGGATATATAAAGTGCCATAACCTAATTCCATATTTTGCATTGGACACCATGGAAATGAATTTATTTGAAGTTGGAGAACATCTTCATACTTAGCATTATCAATGACATTAGGGACACAACTCGAAACTAGGAGATTTAAATCATTATCTATAGTTACCTGTTGACCTTTTTGCTAACATTGTATTCTAAGAGAAATTTCTTGTTATTCATCATATGTATAACTACCCCAGATTCTACAATCCATCCCTATGAAGAAGTTGAATACAATAAACCATAGTGTAGTGCAAGATGTGCAGGGTTAGAAGTATCAAAATTGTCTTCAAAGAGGTTATTGTTGCTAGTTGTTTGTCTAGTGACATCTTCAATCTTTTGAAGATGGATACACTTTGTCAAGGAATGTCCCTCCTTATGGTAATAATAGCTAACCATTCTCTTTTTCTTGGAGGATTTGTGAGTTTCCCTGTAGAACCATATGTAGATGTGAATGTGGTAACCTTAGAGGGGCTAGGATTTTTAAATTCTGCAAGATGACTTGATGCTAGATAAGGTTTGAAAATACATCCCATAAAGAGGGAGAAGCATGTTCCTTGAGATCTAGAAAATGCTAGAAAACTTTGCAGATATAGGAGAAATATTATTCATAACAACTCTTACATATTTCAAAAGAGTTCCAAGCGTGATGATGGTTCTTAATTCTAGGTAACATGAGCACCACACTCAAAATAGGAACCATTACATCCACTTCACATTGGATACGTTGACAGGGATTTGTTTCTAGCTAGTAGTTTCTTCATTTATAATTGGTGGCCTTTCACAAATGGTGAAGTTATTGATTTAATCTAAGCAATCGCCATATAAAGAGGTTGGAAATTTCTCATAGTAAATAGGATGCTTCCACATTCTTCCATGAAGGTTCTAGGAGTCTGACTGAGACTCACAAGTCAAATGCAAATTATGTTGACTAGACATGTCTAACCTGTTGATCTATGTACAAAAGGCACAGAACAAAATGCACTCATTTTTCTCGATTTTTACCCGACCTTTTAGCAGACAACCAACAGACCTGCCAAAGTCATGGCATTCCGGAATATGTAGTATCATCTATGACCATTCCTACAAGTTCTTATTGAATTTTGCATCATGTAGAAATTGTAACCTTTCATATTAATAAAAAGTTGATCTTATTTCTTGAAATTAAATATATATTTTGTGTTTGCCCATTGAAAAAATGTCTTCTTTCATGAAATCTAGTGTTTTTTAACGTGTCAACCCCAGATTTCATCCCAGTAAGGGTAAACTCTTACCCCTCGACCTCTCCCAGTGGAAACTGTTAACCTTTCTAGTTATAATTTCGTGTAAATGGAATATAATTGAGAAGAAGACTAGTGTATGCTTCGAAAGGAAATCAACATACAATGGGGAACTCCAGTTTAGACCTAATATCTAAGCTTGCTGATTAGCTTGTGCTGGCAATGGGGAACTCTTACTAAGTGTGATGGATCTACACTAAAAAATTTAGATGAGATGTTGAGTAAAACTCCCCCGTGAGCAAAATGAAGGTAGAATCTGGAGTTTAACCACTGTTCCACACAAGCAAATTTATGTTATCCAAAAAAAACTGTTAAATTCTTATTCACCTTGTCTTCTACATAGAAGTATATGACACTCAATCAGCACTACTCAAATAGAAGCAAATTATTTTTACCTTTGAAGCACTCATAGAGTCAACGGATAATTTTCATGAAAGCAACAAGCTCGGAGGGGGAGGCTTTGGCTCTGTATACAAGGTTCTTGTACTTGTCATTGTTTTATTTTGTAAAGAAAAATGCGATATGCATTAAAAAGAATGGATTAATGAACAACATATATTACACGTATTTGGGAGAAACATGGAAACATTCATTGAAGTTAGCAACCCTAAAGAGGCATTCCTTGTCACATTTTCCATATGTTGAGTAGGATAACTGGCCAATGATCTGATATTTTTTCAATCTGCCTTCAACCCAATTTTTGAAGATATTAAGAATCGTATCCCAAACTCTTACTGCCCCTTGATTATTCAAATTTCCACATCTAATATTTGGAATTTAATGCAGTGACCCTCTGTCCTGTAAGAAAAAAAAGCACTTGCTCTACAAATATTTCACACTCTCTCTCCAGCACTTGGAAGTTGCAACCTCTATTTTATGGTCTTCCTGACAATGGTTATGTTATGAAGGAACACAGAAATCCCCTGTTCTACTGGAGAAAATCTCTATTATGCAAGGAAATATCCACCACCAACAATAAATGAAATATGAGTATTTCAGTAAAGTCCAAGCATTTGCTGCTGATGATGGAGATTCCCTTATAGAATAGAGCTTTACTCCAGTGGAACAGGTCATTACAACGATAGTTACGAGGATAGGTGTTTAGATATT
This sequence comes from Pseudotsuga menziesii, assembly GCA_001517045.1. Lineage (NCBI taxonomy): Eukaryota > Viridiplantae > Streptophyta > Pinopsida > Pinales > Pinaceae > Pseudotsuga > Pseudotsuga menziesii. The sequence continues at coordinate 118,408 of LPNX011053087.1, forward strand.
ATCTCATATTTTGGACTTTCCTCAGTGGATCAACAAGATTAACTGGAGTGAAACAAGTGTATAGTGTAGATTCATTTCATGGTCGTCTTATCTTGTTATGCTTAAATACATCTTAAGATTTAAATAAGCTTCATAATTCACTATTTAAATAGTTATAAGTATATATTTCACTGAACTTTAATACTTTGTATCAGTTTTTGTTTTGTGTTTTTTTAAAGTTAAATATTTATGTTATATGGATATTTATAAGGATCCATTTTAATGTTTAGTATTTGTTTAACAGACACCCATCTTTACAAAACTAAGTAGATAGTTATATTTATGAATGTTCACCACCCATCGCTATGCGAGTTTATGTGTTCCTTCATAACATAAGCTATTAAGCATTCTTTGGCATACCATAAAATGGAGTTTCCATTTGCTGGACAGAGACTGAATATCTTGTCCTTGCATCTATTTTTAGACATAGTGATATTTTCTTTGCCGCACAAGGGAGGTCACTGCATCGAGTTTGGTATAACACCGTGGTGATAATGTCCTTGCATTACTTTGTAGACAAATTTCTCTACAAAGTAGACAGAGTGCTCTTTTTTTTGTTGCAGGACATAAACATGTCCCTTGATCTACTTGTTACTTTTTAGCAGGAAGAAAAAGTGTAAAAATGTTAAACTGTTTTCCCCCACCAGGGTTTCCCATTTGAATGTGGTTCATTGTCCTCTCTTCATGATGGGTAAGTCTCACTAGCTCACTAGCTACATCATAAAAAGTGCAAGCCAGCCAACAAAAATAAGTGGGATTAGTTCTTACATTAATTTGAATTTTAAATTTTGTGGGGTGATAAGAAGTGATTGAATTGCTAGTTGGCAGGACTCCATGGCATCAGCAGCCCCAAATGTAAGTTGAAGGTGATGTCATAATGAGATTAAATTTCAACCCAACTACCAACAGTGCCCACTACCGACAAAATGCAACTATACTCTGATTTTGATTTCTAGCGCCTTCTTTATGCCTGGAGTTCGATGTCACTGCGCCCTCCAGTGTTCACCATTCCACACTCTACCATTGCTCATTCCCTTTATTAGATAGCTTAGGTTGCATGTTCACATGGAGCTAAGCCCCAAAGAACCTACCATTAGTTCAAGCATCCACTTTGTCATACTCTCATGCTTGTACTTGCTGACATACTCTTTAGCATATTGCAATGGTGCATTGAACTATACACTCCTGAAAGAATATCTATCTTCTCAAGGATAGGCACTAAAATTGGTCCAATAAATAAATAATTCCTTCAAGACATGATGGAAATTGAAGAAGATCTATCTTCTCAAGGCTAGGCAATAAAATTGGTCCAATAAATAAAGAATTCCTCCAAGACATGATGGAAATTGAAATGGAGATAGATTAATAAATATAAAAATTAGAATCAAGACCTCATTATTGTAAAGAATATCCTGAGAAAGGTATGCAAGATGTGTGTGCAGACCAAAGGAATTTAAAACATTACTCATGCCAGATGCAACGTGCCTTTGTGGTTTTCCACATTAAATATGTGTCTTTGTTCTGTGATATATGTGTCCGCTATGAATGAAATTTTATGATTTTGTCAACATCTAATGGTATAATAGTGTGGAATGTTGATCAATATGTGTTAGAATATATATATATATATATATATATATATATATATATGTTAATTACATGTTGTCTATGTGTGTTGACGGATCAATATGCTTTATTCTCTGATGCATGTATGACGTCGAAAGTCAATTCCTTGGTTTCAGTCAAGTGGCCTGATGATGCTATGATAACTAAATCCCCTCCAATAACTATAGAAAATTGGTTCTCGCAGTCTCCATAGATATATCAGGTGAAACCTCACTTGTGTCACAGGTGTTACCAATGGAGTTATATCCTGTCGGGCCAATATCTTGGGCTTTGTTGAAAATTAGGGAAGTCTGAACATGGGTAAACTAAAAATACACCAACAAATGGTTTCATTGTTGGGACCTAAATCATTGTAACATGGATATGGTTTGGCACCTAAGGAAACTAGAAATTCAAGATTGGGTTGATTACAAAGCACTATATTTTTCCCATGACGAAAGTAAAGGATCGCGACTAAGCCCAACAGGTTGGTTAGAAAGATATATTTACATAGACATTGATGAGATTTTATTTAGTGAATATCCCATTATATTGCATGAATGGTTGTCGAAGCTTGAGGACGCTATTTGAAATCCTTGAAACCGTGGATAAAGATGTCGATATGTGAAAAATGGATTATGACGATGGATTTTGATGGATAAATCCTTGTGCACCGAGACCCTAGGTAATGTTGCAATAAATATTTGAGCAAAATGGAAGAGAATAAGATGAGATGTTTTCTATCAATAATGATATTGAGCAAGAATATGGGTGTCCCAGGAGTGGAAGAATATTTTAGTCAGGAAAGAGAAGAAGGATTGTGACAATAAGAGAAAGTTTCAGTGCAACCAAAAGAAGGGACTACAAGTTGGAACCACATCTCGAGGGATCATTCACACGACGAAGAAGAGTACTATCAAGTTATATATGAAGAAGAAGGATAGGAAGTACCAGATCTAGATCAATACTATGACATACCCACAGCCTCACATACATATCCATAACCTGAGGTAAGACCTAAAAAAGAAATCACCAAGTGGCTTTGTCGATCATAGTAATAGTAATAGTGGAAATAGTAGTCAAGGAAGTCCTACTAGTGGAACCTTTAATTCAGCAATACCTTAAGTACACAGAATGGAGGGAAGTAATATAAAGTTACCTATATTCAATGGGAATGGGTTGGAGGACCTTGAGAACCATTGGTTCCTATGTGGATCTTTCTAGATAATGCGATAGGTATAATATGAGGCTATAAAAAGAGCCCAGATGATCATAACCTTTAGAGGTCGTGCACTTGGTTGGTATATGAAAATCTATGTGGTTCTAGCAGGGATCCCTGAGAGGTCATTAGATCAAATAAGGATGGGATTGATATAAGAGTTTAAAAAACCTAAATATGAGTTTCAATGGATCGTAGAATTAAAAGAGATCAAGCAATTGCCAATTGAGTCTATTTGGGAATTCGACCAAACACTTAAAATTCTAATTGCTAAAGTGATTTTTTAGATGTTAGATATACAACAAAAAGAATGGTTTATTGTGGCGATGTTATCGCATATCCATATTCCCTTGATGGAACATAAGATTGTATCACAAAGTGAAGCTCTTGAGTTTTCTATGAATTTGGAGTCTTCACCGATCAGAGAAACGGGTGTAGGAATGATGTAGATACAATTGTAGCTTGCCAAACTAACGTTGCAAATACAAGATATCAAGAAAGGAAAATAAGTGCAGGAGGAACTCTGGTGTACAAGTTGCAAAATTGAATGCCATCATAAAGACTCATTTCCAACATTCATGAATCACCTTGCATCAAGAGCACCAAATCCTATAAATTCATAAGGAGTGCCCTGGTGTAGAATTTGTCAGACCAGACGACATCGGTCGAAGGAATTCTTGTATTTACAAAATATAGTAAGTGCATCGGCCAACCTATATTGAAAGTTCTGTCGACCGGCGGGTCATGACGAGAAAGACTACTATTATACCAAAATCCTATCACCACCATGTGATGAGACCTTTGACTTACATACTTACCCTTAATCCCAGCACTTGGAGTGGAAACCCATGTTGATTGTCAATCTTTCATGAAAATAATCAGCACCGTGCTTTCCTTGTTATCCATGAGCGGTACCTTCCTCGCACCACCTGTATCTTGTTTACCATAAGCGGTGCCACCATCCTCCCATGCGAGGATCTTACCATGCTTTCACCCATCTCGTCTCGGGACTGTGGTGTACATGTTGTGCTTGAGGATGCAACCTCCCCTTGATTCCTTGGCTCTTCGATCAAGGTTCCCACACCTGTTAAACCGTCGTCGCTGCATCTGTCGGTCATACCATGTGACTCATCACCTGCATCTGGGGTACATAGATCTAAGTTATTAAAACAAAAATAAAAAAAAATTGGAAAAAAATCTATACTAAGTATACAAATAAAAAGATGAACTGCAAATTAAAAAAAAAAAAACAGTTTTCATTGCTAGAAGAGTGACACACATTCATATCATTACCCTTAGCACTCACTTATATCTTGTGGGTTAAAATAGTGATATTAATACCACTTATATTATATAAATGTTGAAGTGATATAATGTAGAAGCCATAATGTTAGTTTATTTGTAGAGGACCACAAGGTTAGTTTGCTCATGGTTGTATCTTTTAAATTATATGGTAGTGGTTTTTTATACTGATTGAAATAGACACAATGACACTCATGCAAATATATGAAACCCTAAATGTTAGCAAAAATGGAAATTATATAGCTGCACATGGCTTTTCCCATAACTAAAGATAAGTTCCTTACTAAAAGGTAATATATTATAATATTTTGCTCAGAAATATTATTTTATATTTCATACATTTGTATTGATAATTCATACTTCCTCTAGTTCAGGTTTCCATTAACATTATTAATTATGATTATTATTTAATTAAGGTCATGTTTAGGTTCTTATTATTATATTTATATAACTAATTTTTGGGAGATGATCAACAAAGATGAAAATAAGTTTGTAAAAAAGGATACATCATAAGACAATGGTTGTGATAAAAGGTATGCCATGTATGTCGAGGTACATTAATTTGCCTAAAGAAATACTAAAAGAGAAGAATTGGAATATGCTTCATGCAATGTTCAATTATTTCCCTTTGAAAACGATTAAGGAACTTCTAGTTGCGTTACCATGGTGTATTTCTTGAGACAACCATCGATACGATCCCTCCAATGAAACTATCATATAAAACTCCGTGAGCATAATATCCTATGATTGAAAGTACGATAGTTGTTCTTCCTGTGTTTCTCTACGCCGTCATATCTGTCATGGGGTTGTCCTTAATCTTTACATGCGACAAAATTTGGATTTATATGCACTAGTGTATATGCCAGTAAAATTCTAGGTCAATACACTAGTGTATATACCAGGTCTAGTGTATAATGTATAATAAACATTAGTGTATATACATATGCATAAATTGCTATCTCTATATACACTACTAATCTTTCTAGCATATATACAAATACACTACTTCTATACACTAGGTCTATATGCATATATACTCTAGTGTATACATTAGGTCTATACACTACTGTTGTACACACATGTTTAGACCTATAAGACATAATGTATGTAGGTCTAGTGTATATTGGTTACCAATGTATATTCTCTCTATCCATTTGCACCTACTTGTAGTGATTGTTAAGGATGATCTGTCTAGGGCCTATGAAAGAATCAAATGGCTCTGTTTGAGGTTAGTTTTGTTGCAAGTTGAATTTCATCTCCAAATTGTTAGTTGGATCATGTCTTATGTCAGATATTTTTATTTTGCAGTTTTGATAAATGGCTCCGCTACACCTTTCTTTAAACCTAGCCAGTGACTTAAATAAGGATGCCACTTGGCTCCCCTCTTCTTATTAGTGGTTGAGGGGATAGGAAGACTCATTCATCAAGTGAGAAAGAATGGAACTTTCAAATGAATTCATGTGGGAGAACATTTCTATATTTATCACTTATTTTTTGTTCATGATATTCTCATCTTCTACAATGGTTGTAGGAGAGAAATTCTGTTTATTCAAGAATTTCTTGATCTTTTTGCGACTTCTACATGCATGGTCATAAATGTCACCAAATCCTCAATATATCCTTTGAACATTAATGAGGAGGAATTTTCCTAGATTTTCTCCCAATTGAACTTTCCTTTGGTTGAAGTTGAGGATGGACTCTACTATTTGGGTTTTTTCCTAAAATCTAATGCATACTTGAAGATGGCCTGTGCTTAGTTATTTTCGAAAAAAAAATTATTCTATGGTGTAAGAAGTGGTTAAGTAGAGATATGCGTATGTATAGGTGTGCTTTTGTATATGCGTTGCACGTATACATAAGTTGTTGTGTATGCACATAAATAGAAGCACACATATGCACATATAATAACTGTGCATATGTGCATATAACATTATTTTGTATATGTGCATCGCATATACAGTCACTTTTGTATATGCGCATATGCGTAAGCACTCATATATGCATTGCACATATATGGGTGCTTGTGCTTATGCTTAAAATATACACTAGTATACTAGTGTATTGAATATACACTAGTATACTAATGTATATTCTATGTATATACATTAGTGTATAAGTTCTAGTGCATATATAGAAGCATTGGTGAGTTGTTGCATCTTTTCCTTCAAGACTTCACACTCTTTCTTTTTGCTACTCTCTCTCTCTCTCTCACACACACACACACACATCATCATCATCTATATCTCTCCCCTTCCACTAACCACCTCCCCATCCAATCTCTCTCTCCTTCTCTCTTTATTATTGTCTTTAGGTATGTGAAATCAGCATGGCTCCCAATTATGGTTCAGAATGGTCTCCATAATCATTCAAAAACCTTGCATAGCCCACATGCAGGTATGTGCACTAGTGAATATGTTGGTATATACACTATAGCATATACCAGTATATACACTAGTGTATATACTGATATATACACTAGTGCATATACAAGGTATATACACTAGTGTATATACCAATATATACACTAGTGCATATACAAGGTATATACACTAGTGTATATGTCAATATACACCAGTATATATACCTAGTATATACACAAGCGTCTATACCTAATATATGCACTGGTGTATACACTATACACCAGTGCATATATTAGGTATAGACACTTGTGTATATACTAGGTATATACACTTGTGTATAGTGTATACACCAGTGCATATACTAGGTATATACACTTGTGTATATACTATACACTAGTGCATATACTAGGTATATACACTTGTGTATATACTAGGTATATATACTGGTGTATATATAGTATATACATCAGTGCATATACCTAGTATATTCACCAGTATAACTAGTAACACCAGTTCCCCCTCTTAGTAACCACCTCAATACCCATTTACATTGCACAAAACCTACTCATGGCACCTGTATTACACTTGGATGCTAAACAAGTGTATACTAGGTATATACACTAGTGTATATACTAGGTATATATACTGGTGTATATATAACATATACCTAGTATACATGATTGTATATGACTAGTAACACTAGTTCCTCCTCTTAACCATATTAGAACTCAAGAGCCATTACATTGCACAAAACCTACTCATGGAACTTGTATTTCACCTTCCGTAAATGTGCATATATGGAAGGAAAAATGCGCATATAATTTCTGCCTTCCGTAAATGCGGATATATGAAAGAGAGCTTCCATATATGCACATTTTTTCCTCTGTATATCCGCATTTACAGAAGGAAAAATACGCATATACGGAAGCTCTCTTTCGTATATGTGCATCTTTGCTTCTGTATATGTGCATTTACGGAAGGCAAAATGCGCATATATGGAACCTAGCTTCCGTAAATTCGCATCTTTCCTTCTATATATGTGCATTTACAGAAGAAGAAAAAAATGCACATTTATGAAAGCTCTCTTTCATGAATGCGCATATACAGAAGGCAAGATGTGCATTTACAGAAGCGAGCTTCCATATATGCACATATACGGAAGAGCGCTTCCATATATGTGTATTTTTCCTTCTGTATATGCACATTTATGGAAACCAAAATGCGCATATACGAAAGCAAGGTTCTGTAAATGCGCATTTTTCCTTCTATATATGCACATTTACTGAAGGCAGAAATGTGCATTTATGAAAGCTCTCTTCCGTATATGCGCATGTTGCCTTCCGTAAATGCGCATTTTGTCTTCTGTATATGCGCATTTTTCCTTCTGTATATGCGCATTTACGAAAGACAAAATGTGCATATATGGAAGCTCGCTTTCGTAAATGCGTATCTTTCCTTCTGTATATGTGCATTTATGGAAGGCGAAAATGTGCATATACGGAAGCTCTCTTCCGTATATGCGCATTTATGCATTCCGTATATGTGCATATACAAAAGAGAGCTTTTGTAAATACACATTTTTCCTTCTGTATATGCACATTTACAGAAGGAAAAGTGCACATATATATGGAAGCTCGCTTCCATAAATACACATCTTGCCTTCTGTATATGTGCATTTATGGAAGGAAGAAATGCACACATTTACGAAAGGCAGAAATGCGCATTTATGGAAGCCCTCTTTCGTAAATGCGCATACATAGAAGGCAAGACGTGCATTTACGAAAGTGAGCTTCCGTATATGTGCATTTTTTGTTCCGTATATGCACATTTTTCTTCCCCTTATCCCCCTTCCTGTACATCCTTGTAGTTGACTCCTTGAGCATAATACTTTACAAGTCCCAGCTGGAAGGAACTATCCCTGACCTCTCTGTTTCAAGAGAAATCCTCCCCATTAACCATGCTCTCTTTGTCGATGATACGAGCTAAATTGGCCATTCTCTCTTTGTCGATCGAAATTGAAATTTGACTTGAGTGAATGGATGAGCTAAATTCCAAATTATATGTGCATTTTACCTTTCATAAATTTGTATATATGGAAGGAAAAATACGCATATACGGAAGCAGGCTTCCGTAAATGCGCATTTACGTAAGAAAAATGTGCATTTATGTAAGGCAAAAATTATACACCTCCCCATCCCCCTCTCTCACACACAACCCTGACTCCCAATTTCTCTCTCTCTCTCAGACACACAACTGTAACTCACAATTTCTCTCTCTATATCTACTAGTGTATATTACCGATGTATATATTAGTATATACACCAGTGTATATTACTAGTGTATTGCTAGTAATGTATATATCAGTATATACACTAGTGTATATACAAATGTATTGGTATATACTAGGTATATAAAATACACAAGTATATACGCTATTGTATATATTAGTGTATACACTGGTATATATTATTAGTGTACACACTATACTAGATATATTGGTATATACATTAGTGTATATTACTAACATAGACTAGTATATACACTAGTGTATATATCAGTATAGTGTATTTGTAAATGTATATGGTACATATGCTATATACACTAGTGTGTATATATTGATATATACATTGGTATATACACTAGTGTATATAATGGTATATACACCAGTGTATATTATTAGTGTATAACCAATATGTAACTAGTGATGCAGTATATATAGTATATACACTGGTTACAACACAAAGGCAAAAACTAAGACGAGATAAACCCTTATGGTTTACAATTTGACACATCTACTCTCTGCATATAGAGAACTTTCGTTTATGCGCATTTCTGCCTTCTGTAAATGCGCATTTTTCCTTCGGCATATGCGCATTTCTACCTTCCATATATGAGCATATACGGAAGAGAGCTTCTGTATATGCGCATTTACGTAAGGCATAAATGTGCATATACAAAAGCGAGCTTCCGTATATGCACATTTTTTCATCTGTATATGTGAATTTACCGAAGGAAAAAATGTGCATATATGGAAGCTCTCTTCCGTATATGCACATTTTTCCTTCCGTAAATGCGTATTTCGCCTTCTGTATATGCGCATTTTTCCTTCTGTAAATACGCATATGCGGAAGGAAAAATGGGCATATATGGAAGCAAGCGTCCTTAAATGCGCATTTTTCCTTTTATATATGTGCATTTACGGAAGGAAGAAATTATATGCGCATTCTTCCTTCTGTAAATACTGTTAGATTTTTATCATTAAGCTAGCAATACATTAGGATCTTTTGACTGAGAGAATAACAAGCACATCAATCAAACACAAGAGATAATGAACATAGTGTTTATCCTTGGGGAAACCATAAATGGTGAAAACCCCGCAACTTCCTCAGAGATAGAATCAGCACCAAAAGTAGAACCCAAAACAGTAAGTGATCTCCCGACAGCAGTAACCTTCTTTCTATCTAGCCCCAGTGTCTTCTCCTTCCTCAACTATGCGCTACACTTGAGTGTGTAAGATATGTGTGATAAATAGAGAGGCTAGCTCTCTATTTATACTAATTCCCAACTTGACTAAACCCTACTAGGTCCAAACTCACTAGGAGAGTCTAATAACCCTAGTGCCCCAAAAATGAAGGGACTTTAACCCTTAACCAATAGGAGGGTTACCCACAATGACTTGACATGACTTGTTTACATTATAGAACTTCCCGGTAGGAACGTCAGCGCATGACATGACTCAAGTACATCCCGGAATAAACATCAGGTTACAATATATAAGAAATACAAGTGAAATACATTCTGAAGTTACATATACATCAACACTCCCTCTTAACTAGGAAGGTATTATTTTGACATAATTTTCAGCACAAGTCTTCTTCTCTGTATCTTCTGGATCATCATCGAGTCCTTGTCATCTTCAAGTCATCTTTATCATCGGATCTGGATCACTACTGGACATCATCACTGGATCTGGATCATCACTAGACATCATAATTAGATCTGGATCATCACTGCTGGATCATCATCACTGAATCTGGAACATCATCATTGGATCTAGATCATCACTGGGTCATTATCACAGGTGTTATCTCTTGATTCTTCTCATCATAGGAATTTCTATAGAGCCAGCCCTTTTTCATGCTGGATGTACATCTATAGAGCCAGTCCTTTTTCATACTGGATGTATCATCACAGAGCTAGTCCTTTTTCATACTAGATGTGGAACACACATAGAGCTAGTCCTTTTTCATACTGGATGAGTCTTCACATAGCTAGTCCTTTTTCATACTAGATGTAGCATACATACAAAGCCAGTCATTTTTCATACTGGATGAGTCTTCATAGAGCTAGTCCTTTTTCATACTAGATGTGGCACACACAAGGAGCCAATCATTTTTCATACTGGATGAGTCTTCATAGAGCTAGTCCTTTTTCATACTAGATGTGGCACACACACAAAGCCAATCCTTTTTCATACTGGATGAGTCTTCACAGAGCCAATACTTTTTCATACTAGATGTGGCATCCACACCGAGCTAGTCCTTTTTCATACTAGATGTGTCTTCACAGAGCCAGTCCTTTTTCATACTAGATGTGGCATCCACACAGAGCTAGTCCTTTTTCATATTAGATGTGTCTTCACAGAGCTAGACCTTTTTCATACTGGATGTGGCATCCACATAGAGCTAGTCCTTTTTCATACTAGATGTGTCTTCACAGAGCCAGTCCTTTTTCATACTGGATGTGGTGTCCACACAGAGCTAGTCTTTTTTCATACTAGATGTTTCTTCACAGAGCCAACCCTTTTTCATGCTGGATGTGGGATCATTAGATATTTCTAATGATGTATCATGCGCATTAAACGAAGGTAGTATGCTAAAGTTACGACCCCAAGAAATTGATGTACGAAGTTACCCAACGGGGCCCACATTAAGGTGTTTCATCTCCTAGGGTTAGGTTTTTGGATGTGTAGGGTTTCCATTGTTTCTCAATAATATATAGGTCTTTGAGCCTCATTGTAACACAGATTTCAGAGGCATGTAGCCGCCACATCTCTTCTCAGAGATAAGCTACCATCACTTTAGCTAGTTTATTTCCATTTTGTATGTAAACAAGTTTCAGTTATTGATTAATGAAATGAAGTGTTATTTCCGCTGCATATTTGTTTCTATGGTTATTTGTGTATTCTGTTGCGTTCCTGCATAAATCCGGATCAGTGGTATCAGAGCAATCTGCTCTTTCTCGATCCTTCTTTGCATGTCCCCAACGAGGGCGGGGTATAAAGAGTTAGGGCTCAATCTGGTTGAACCTTTGCAAGATCAGGATCGCAAATGGCCACCCATGGGGGACGAAAAGAAAGACAAGGGCACAGAATATCCTATCAAAATGTTGCTCGAGGAGGCCCTTGAAAAACAAAGGAACGCGATGATGGATAACTTCTCCCAGATCCTTCAACGACTTCCCACTGGCGGTGCATATGCATCTAGCAGCCACTCTGGAGGTGCAACCCCTTTTAAGGTACAAGTAAAATTCGGCATTCCCATATTTGATGGTCAAATAGATGCAAATGTCGTAGATAAATGGTTGAATCTATTAGAAGGATATTTCTTGGTTCATGACTTTTATGACTAGGAAAATATTACTTTTTCTCTACTCAAAGAAGCCCCCCATGTCAAGGACTGGTGGGAAACCTACTGTGAGAGAAAGGATGAGGAGGAACCCTCTCTGTTCTCCATCGTACCCACTTGGAATTCTTTCTGAGATTCCATAAAGGGACAATATTATCCGGTGGGGAGCTATGAGGACAAGTACATCCAATGGACTACGTTGTGGGAGCAAAGAGATCAAGATGTGCATGAGCTGATGAATCTGTTCCATACCCTGTGCACCAAGTTGGGTATCAAAGATTCAGAGAAAAATCTAGTGCTGCAGAACCATAGTTGTCTGCATTGATACATTCAGAAGGAAATGGATTTCCCCGACATCTCCTCTCTTGGTATGGCATATCGATATGCTGCCAAAATTGAGCAAAAATTCAAACAAAAAAAGAGAGACTTTGGATCTGTGAATCAAAAGCAAGGGAAAGGTGCCCCCAAATCGCAGAACCAAGGACATAGCCAAGGCATGGAAACTCAAGAAAACTTGCCAAAGCCGTAAGCAAAGAGAAACACTGCAAATCCGAAGAAGGAAGAAGGAAAGTGGTGTGAGTTCCATAAGAGCCCCACTCACAACACAAGTGAGTGTCAGGCTAAGCAGTCACTAGTGGCCGAGATAAAGGCTTCTGAATCAGATGCATACTCTGACACTGAATCAGAAATTGAGAAGGGGAATGATAGAGGGAAGAATATTATTGATGCAAAGCCCAACGCCACCTTTGCAACCATGAAGATCCAAAAGGAAGAACCAGAATATTCATAGGAGGAGGAGTGTCTTTTCCACTCCTATATGTGGGTAAAGGGTTCCCCACTACAGTTCATTGTCGACAGTGGGAGCCAAAAGAACCTGATTTCAGCAGAGGTCGTGAAGTAGTTGGGTTTGCCGACCACAACACACCCGCAGCCATACACCATCGGGTGGCTTCACCAAGGACGAGATATCCGTGTCAGCCAGCAGTGTCACCTTCCCTACAGCATCAAGCCCTTCACCAATGGGGTATTATGTGATATTTCTCCTCTTGATGTTTGTGATGTATTATTAGGTCAACCATACTTATGGAAGCGACATGCTGTGTATGAGTCTTGAGCTCGCGATGTTATTATTACGTTGGTAAATAATTTGTACAGAATACCAAAGGTACCACCCCTTGCCGCTATCTCTTTGGTTACTACAAAACAATGCAGTAAGATCATTTCCAAAATCAGGAAGTTTTTTTTCTTGATGATCTGCCCTCAGGGAAAGAAGAAGATCATGGCCACAACCTCCAGACAGGGCCCCTCCGCACGACAACAACAAATGGACAAGTTTGTGGAGGAGTACCAGGACATATTCACCTCACCCACCGGGGTGCCTCTCCACTGTCAGGTCAAGCACCCCATCGATCTAACCCCAGGTGCGCCACTACCCAATGGACCGATGTATCGTCATTCTGAGTCTGGAGAATGATGAAATCAAGAGGCAAATTCAGGAGTTGCTACAGAAGGGTCACATCTAGCCAAGTTCATCGCCTTGTGGAAGCCCGGTCGTGTTGGTACATAAGAAGGATGGGAATTAGAGACTCTGTATTGACTATCGAGAGTTGAACAAGATCACTGTCCGGAATAGGTACCCGATCCCACGGATTGATGACCTCCTAGACTAGCTTAAAGGGGAGAAATATTTTAGCAATATCAACTTAAAATCCGGGTATCACCAGGTACTGATCGAACCGACTGATGTGTGGAAGACTGCCTTCAAATCCAAGGAGGGCCTTTTCAAATGGTTGGTTATGCCTTTTGGGATGACGAATGCTCCTGCAACCTTCATGAGACTAATGGACGACTTCTTGCAGCCATTCACCAACTCATTTGTAGTAGTGTACTTGGATGACATCCTGATCTTCAGCCATACTTGGGAAGAGCACCTCCCCCACATCCGACAGGTCCTCCAAACATTGCCGCAGCACAAGTTGTGTGCCAATTTGGACAAGTGCACTTTTGGCATGACTTAGGTTCAGTATCTGGGATACATTATTGATGACTGTGGGGTACATGTGGATCCAACCAAGATCCAAGTCATTCGGGATTGGCCAGCCCCAACTACTCTAACAGAGCTTTGCAGCTTTCTAGTCCTTGCTAATTTCTACCCCAGGTTCGTGTTGGGATTCTCTCAGATCACTTGGCCCTTGAGTCAAGTCACCAAGGGAGGAGTAAAAGCAAAATTCTTTTGGTCGAAAACTCAGTAGAAGGAGTTTGTAGAATTGAAACATTGCCTATGCTGTGCCCCAGTGCTCACATTACCAGATTTGCAACAACCATTTGAGATCGAGACAGATGCCTCTGACTATGCTATTGGGGCAGTCCTTACTCAACAAGGGAATCCAATGGCATATCACAGTGAGACACTATCCGCAAATATCCCACTTATGACAAAGAGATTTATTCCATTGTACAGGCTTGTTGACAATGGAAGCATTACATTTTGGGGAAGGAAACGATCATCCACACAGACCACTGACCCCTGCAATCCATGCAGACACGAGGGAAGTTACAAAACGATCGCCATCAGAAGTGGTCCACATATCTACAACAGTTTCATTTGAACATCAAGTACAAGAAGGGAATCACCAATAATGTTGCAGACTACCTCAGCTGACCACTGATTGTGGCGATAACGACAGTGCTCAGCTCTTATGGGCACGAGACTTCTCATTGGCTGCTTCTCTACAAGAGTGATCTAGAATTTAGCCAAACATACCAGACACTCTTGGAGGGAAACCAAGTTCTAAAATTTCACCTCCAAGATGTACTATTGTGTCACATGGGACACCTTTGTGTTCCTTCAAGTGAGCGTGCCAAGATGATTTGGGAAGCGCACTACAGTTGGGTCACTGGGCATTTCGAGGTCGAGAAAATAGTGGCAGTACTACAGAAGTATTTCTATTGGCTGAACCTTCAACAGGACGTCGAGAAGTACATCCGATCTTGCACTGCCTACGCCATTTCCAAACCATCCATCAAGAAGCAAGGCCTCTATACTCCGTTTCCTAACCCTAGTCAACCTTGGGAATCCATCTCCATGGATTACATGTCAGGCCTTCCTTCTACTAAGCACGGTAATGATTGTGTGTTTGTGGTCATTGACAGATTCTCAAAGATGGCCATAATGGCGGCCTGCAAGAAGAATATCATAGTAGAAGCTACTGCTAAACTCTTCTTTGAACAAGTGTGGGTACACTTTGGGATCCCACAGTCTATAATCTCAGACCGAGACAACAAGTTCCTTAGTACATTCTGTTCTAGCCTATGGTCAATGCTAGACACCAAGCTCACAAAGTCCATAGCTTTCCATCCCCAGACTGATGGCCAGATAGAGGTCGTCAACATGATGATCGTACACGTTTTGCGCATGTACAACTCAAAGCACCCACACACATGGGATGAGAGCCTCCCCTATGTACAACACAGCTATAACCAGGCCCTCTACAAGTCAACCAACCACAGCCCCTTTTAGGTGGGCTTGGGATTCCAGCCACTATGTCCCATTGACGTAGCCATGCCATTTGCAACTACTCAGGCTGATTCAGCTCATATCCAGTCTGAATTTTCCAAGGAAAACAACTTCATTGAGTGCTTTCAGCACATTCACCAACAGGTTCATGACATATTGGACAGATCCAATGCTAAGTACAAGAAGTGACATGATCAACATCGGGTGCAACACAACTTCTAGGTGGGCGACAAAGTGTGGCTACATTTGCAGAAGGAGCGCCTCAATAGACCCCACCGCAAGCTTCGCCCGCTCCAATATGGGCCATACACCATCACCAAGGTTGTCAGGGACAATGCCTTCGAGCTTAGTATTCCACCATTCCTTGTTCTGCACCCAATGTTCAATGTGGACTGCCTTCAGCCCTACTTTCCACCTCTACTGGACACATCAGATGTGGCAGGACAACTCACACCAACAGAGTTAAACCCCGACTACATGGAACAAGCCACAACTGATCGGATTATCAGATCAAGAACACTTACCAGCAGAATATCCAACTATATCGAGTTGTCAAAGTAGGCCAACTCCTTCACCAGGGAAAGAGGCTCACTAGGGACCAAGTTCAACAGAAGTTTTCTCATCTCATGGAGGAACTCAATGCAATGGGGACCATTGCTTCCTAAGGGGGGAGGAATGATCCAGGAGGATATTGGTGGCCACCCACCTATTCCTCTTGGAACTCCACCATTATTTCTTTTCGTCTTCCAGTTTCCTTGATTGTAGCCCAATTTACTATTTTTGGAAGTTTTCGGGTCCTAAACTTCCAGATCCGTTTTGAGGCCCTAAACGGCATTTTTTTGACATCGAATGGTCGAGAAAATATGAGTTCATTTTATACTTAATACTTGTTGTTCATGGATGTAGTCCTTAAACAGATCTTTCTAACGATGTATCATGCACGTCAAACGGAGGTAGTATGCTAAAGTTACGACCCCGAGAAATTGATGTACGAAGTTACCCAACGGGGCCCACATTAAGGCGTTTCACCTCCTAGGGTTAGGTTTTTGGATGTGTAGCGTTTCCATTGTTTATCAATAATATATAGGCCTTTGAGCCTCATTGTAACACAGAGTTCAGAGGCATGTAGCCGCCACATCTCTCCCTAGAGATAAGCTACCAGCACTAGCTAGTTTATTTCCATTCTGTATGTAAACAAGTTTCAGTTATTGATTAATGAAATGAAGTGTTATTTCCGCTGCATATTTGTTTCTATGGTTATTTTTTTATTCTGTTGTGTTCCTGCATAAATCCAGATCATGTGTGGAGTACAGTTATGTACATACACTGCTGATCTGGATGCTTCTGCCCAACGATGCATAGCAAGATCTTGATCATGAAGCATAGCTCTTGCAGCTTCCATGATAGTTCTATTATTCCTTTCTTCAATCCCATTCTGTTGTGGATTATAAGGAGTGGAAAACTCCCTCTTAATCCCTGAGTCTTTGCATAACTCTTTGAATTCATTCAAAGTGAATTCTCCTCCATTATCTGATCGAAAGGTCTTGATCTTCTTTTCAGTGTGGTTCTCAATCAAGGCTTTGAATTCCTTGAACTTGCTAAATACTTCATATTTGTTCTTCATGAAGTAAATCCATGTCTTCCTAGAAAAGTCATCAATAAAAGAAACATAGTATGCATACCCGCTTAGAGAACTTGATGACATTGGTCTGCATACATCGGAGTGGATGATTTCCAAGATTCATTTTGCCTTGCTCTCGCTACTTGGAAATGTCTTCTTTATATTCTTTCCTTTCACACATCCTTTGCTGTCTCCATCATGTTTTGCTTGAATTTCTAGAAGACCTTCAATAGCTTTGCTTGCTAGTGGTAGTGCTTTGTAATGCATGTGTGCAAGCCTTCTATGCCAAAGTTCATTTGGTTCTACTGAGTCATGAACCAAAGCTTGTTCGGGTTGACCCTTCAACTTGTATAGACCTCCTTCTTGTTCCTTAATCACTATTGCATCATCAAAAGTATTTCCCTTTGGCCACATAAGAACTTGGCCATCTACGAAAGAAACCCTCATTCCTTTTACATTCAATGTAGATATGGAGAGGAGGTTC
Source organism: Pseudotsuga menziesii (assembly GCA_001517045.1). Taxonomy (NCBI): domain Eukaryota; kingdom Viridiplantae; phylum Streptophyta; class Pinopsida; order Pinales; family Pinaceae; genus Pseudotsuga; species Pseudotsuga menziesii. The sequence continues at coordinate 136,182 of LPNX011053087.1, forward strand.
TTCTTTAGTCCTGGAACAAATAATACATTCTTCATATTCATAGACTTTCCAGAGTCTAGTATATAGGAGGATTCACCACTACCTTTTATTGGATACTGGTAGTCATCCCCAAGCTTCACCTTGTGAGGTGACTCATGTTCATATAGCTTCACAAATGATTCTTTGAATCCTTTCATGTTCTTGGAAGCACCACTGTCTATGAGCCAATCATTGCTTCCATGTGAAATAGTTCCCATAAGAGTGGAGATCAGCACATATTCTTCATCACTTGAAGAATCACTTTCTTGTCTAATTCTTTTTGTGGAAGGTTCATCATCCTCTGCAGCATGAGCATGATGTCTTCTCTTATTTTCCTTCTTCTTCTTTAAGTTCCCTTTATTAGGGAAGAATTTGGATATGTGACCTTTCTCATCACATGTGTAACATCTAATGGTAGATATATCTCTTTTAGGGTGTGCAATCTTACCTCTGGAGTGATGATGGTTCCTTTTGGTATTCTTGGAGTGAACTGTGAGATCTTGATCTTCATTTCACATCTTCTCTTCTTGAACTGCTATCCGAGCTTCTTCTTGAGAGCATTCTTCCCATAGTCTGTTGAACTTGACTAACTTCTTTCTAGCACAGATCCCTTGAATGAAAGAGTCCCATGATCTAGGGAGACCATTCAAGGTGGTCATCACAATCTCTGCATTTTCCACTTCTTCATCTACTACTTCCAGCTGTTCCTTGATCTAAGATACCCTTGTAAAGTAAGACTGAATAGTCTCAACATTTTGGATCTTTACATTCTTCAATTGGCTTCTCAGAGTCATCTTCCTATTTATGTTCTTCCCTTCAAACAATTTGGTTAGGGCATCAAACATAGCTATAGGTGTCTTAAGGGAGGAAACCTGTGGTATGAGGTGATCCTTGATAGAATCAACAATGATTCTCTTTTCCATAACCAATTTTTTCTTATGTAAGGCCTTAGCCTCATCTCCCTCTGGAACTGGAACCTCCTCATTGATATAGGAGTCCAACTCATTTTCTTCTAGGACCAGGGAGATCCTATATTTCCAAGCTCAAAAGTTATCAGCTCCCTCAATATTTTCATCAAGCTTGGTATGATGAGACATTTTAATTGAGAACCTCAAATGGAAATACAAAAGATTTAGATCTTACCAGGTCAAGATGTCGGATCTGGATTTGGAGCTGAAATCCTGTAGTGCTAGTCCAGTAGCAAATTAGGGTATTGCTTTTTCGAAGTTCTGTTCGACCAAATGCTTTGAATTTGATCCCTAACATCGATTTTGAGGAGGAGATCAATCAAGTCCTGGGATCACTGAAAAATTCCTCTTCTGTGGAAAGATTTAATTTTTGGCAGCAGTGTTGGGTCCAAAACTGAAAAACCTCAGAATTGGATTATGATTCGACAGAAAGATGCACCCTAAGGAGGAGAGTTAATCCAACCTTCTTTTGCTGAAAATATGTGGAGGAAGACCCACTAAGTAGGAATCCCTAGCCCTAGTTCCCGTAGCTGCACAATATCTTCTTCTCAAGGTAGCTCTGATCCCATGTTAGATTTTTATCATTAAGCTAGAAATACATTAGGATCTTTTAACTGAGAGAATAACAAGCACAACAATCAAACACAAGAGACAATGAACACAGTGTTTATCCTCGCTGAAACCATAAATGGTGAAAATCCCGCAACTTCCTTAGAGATAGAATCAACACCAAAAGTAGAACCCAAAACAATAAGTGATCTCCCGACAGCAGTAACCTTCTTTCTATCTAGCCCCAGTGTCTTCTCCTTCCTCAACTATATGCTACACTTGAGTGTGTATGAGATGTGTGATAAATAGAGAGGCCAACTCTCTATTTATACTAATTCCCAACTTGACTAAACCCTACTAGGGCTGACCTCATTAGGAGAGTCTAATAACCCTAGTGCCCTGAAATTGCGGGAACTTTAACCCTTAACCAATATGAGGATTACCCACAATGACTTGACATGACTTGCTCACATTATAGAACTTCCCGATAGGAACATCGGGGCATGACATGACTCAAGTACTTCCCGGAATAAACATCGGGTTACAATATATAAGAAATACAAGTGAAACACATTTCGAAGTTACATATACATCAACAAATACACATGTAAAGAAGGAAAAATGTACATTTACGGAAGCTCACTTCCATATATGCGCATTTTGGCTTCCGTAAATGCGCATATACGAAAGAAAAAATGCGCATATACAATAGAAGAGAGCTTCTGTATATGCGCATATTTCCTTCTGTATATGTGCATTTATGGAATAGAGCTTCTGTAAATGCGCATATACAGAAGGAAGATGCGCATTTACGGAAGCTAGCTTCCATATATGCGCATTTTTCCTTCTGTAAATGCGCATATAAAGAAGGAAAAATGCGCATATGCAGAAGGGCTCCCTTGCATATACGAAAGGGAGCTTCTGTATATGCGCATTTTTCCTTCCGTAAATGCGCATTTACATAAGGAAAAAATATGCATATACAAAAGGCATAAATTATATGCGCATTTTGTCTTTCGTATATGCACATTTACAGAAGGAAAATGCGCATATACGGAAGAGAGCTTTCGTAGATGCGCATTTCTGCCTTTTGTAAATGTGCATACACAGAAGGCAAAATGTGTATTTACGGAAGCTTGCTTCCATAAATGTGTATATACGGAAGAAAAAATGTGCATATACGGAAGGGAGGTTCCGTATATGCGCATTTTGCCTTCCGCTTCCGTATGTGCACATTTTTCCTCTCGTATATGCACATTTTCACCTTCTGTAAATGCGCATATACAGAAGACACTTTCATATACAAAAGCACTTTCATACATATACTACTATATACACTAGTGTATATATATCAATATATGCATGGTGTATACACTAGTTTGCATATACAAGTATATACATTAGTGTATATACTAGTATATAGATTAGTGTATATACCAATATATTATACACGGTGTATACACTAGTGTATATACCAGTATATACAGGGTGTATAGACTAGGGTATATATATACAAAAGCGCTTCTAATTATATACTAGTATATACACTAGTGCATGTACTAGATGTAGGACATTTGCATGAGTAAGAAGGTCTAAGATAAACTAGTGTTAATATTTACCCTAGTGTATATACATGTTAGGTATATACACCGGTGTATATACTAGTCTTTATACACCGGTGTTATATACTACCTAAGTATATACATTGGTGTATATACTAGGTATATACCTAGTATATACATGAGTGTTTATACCTAGTATCATACCTCATTTCCCCCTCTTAACGCATGTTTAGACCTCGAGACCCATTTGCATTGAACAAAATCTACTCAATATATTTTATTTAGTATATACACTAGCGTATATACCTAGTATATACACCAGTGTATATACATTGGTGTATATATACTATGTTTATACACTAGTGTATACTAGGTATATACACTGGTGTATATACTAGGACTATACACTAGTGTATATACCTAGTATATTCAATTTGTGTTGTAGGTAAAATTTGATGAAAGCAAAACAGAGTTTTGTGTCATACATTTACTTTTATTTATATATAAGAATTTGTATTGTATTGCGTAACGCAATACAATATTTATACACTTAATTTTATTTAAATACAATATTTATATACTTAACTTTATTCATATGTAAAAGTAAATTATTTCAAACACTTATTGCATTACAGTCAGCTCCGGATGCTTCTTTCCAAGCTCCTTGAGCATAGAAATAAAATTTTGAAACAAACTAAATAATGCATTTCTTTGGGTCCGATAGACCAAAGTTTGGTCTGAGTGGACATTAACCACCATCATCATCAGCATTCACATGGAGAAAAATGGATGACGATCTTAATTGTATGGATTCTATGGAGGCTTCTTTAATATTGTCTAGAGCATTTAGGTTAGAGCGAGCATTCAGGTTTGGAAGGGATTATTTTGAGTTTTTTGTACATACAATGTAAAAATATTTTATTGTTTTTAATTTTTTCTTTAAATATTATATATAGTATATTACAATAAAAATAATTAATTACATGAAATAAATTTTATTTTAACTCATAAGTTTAATAAAAATAATTATATTATATAATAATGTATCAATAAAAAATAATTATATTATATAATTTTATAGTATGTTTTTAAATTATATTAAAATTTTGAATTGTTTTTTTAAATGTGCAATTTGTATTTAATGTGTTTTTTACATAAATATTTCAAAATAAATAATAACATATTATTAATAAAAAAAATAGGGCAATGTCTATTTTATTTAGAAAAAATAAAATATGTTAAATATATTAATGTCCATCTTATTTAAAAAATAAATTATATCTTATTGTGAATTGGATTTAGATTTTAAGTAAAAATCATATATATAGAAAAAAAGATTGTGAATAAGTGAATTTAGGTCTATTTTAATTTTAGATTTGGTTTATGGAAAATTTTAATTTAATTTAATCTTTATTCATTCAAATATTTATTTTCAATTTCATCTCGAATCAAAGTCTCAATTAAATAACTTCACTTGAATTACATGCTAAATGACTAATTTGTTACATGAATTATATGCTTTTATATATTTTTTGAGGTAGAGATAAATGAATTCATATCCAAAAATATTCAAAATCCACATAGCCATAACAAATAACATTTTTTTTGTGGATAATGGCATCTTACAATTTGTTTTTCATCACTTAGTCTTGCATATACATTAAATGCACATGTTATCTCTTATGATAGCATCCATGAAGAGTAATTATAGAGAAAGAAGTTGGCATTGACATGGTTCTTCATAGAGAAGGAAGTTTGGCATTGGGCATGGTTCTTCCTTTCTCTTTTGTTCAACAATGCACAACAAAGTGAACATATTTATGAAATGTCTCTCACTACATATTATTACCTAATGCAAACAAAACTACATTAAAATAAAATATTGTCACTAACTTGTGAGATATTGACTCCACTGAAATCGTTCCAGTAGTGACTAGATCCATACGGGGTTGGGTGGTTGTATGGGTTAGTGATGTGCCCCATGGCCCCTATTACTCCATCAGTTGCATAAGATGCATATGGAGTGGACTTCTCTTAAAAGGACAACGAGGAGGACGAGGAGAATCAGGAAGGACTATGTATAAATGTCAAGACTGGGAATAACGTAGGTGCAAATGGTGTTCCTTGAGGATCACTTCGTTTTTTGTAGAAGGTGTGGTGTTTGCTACATCTTTGGCTATCAAATATACAAGAAATTTTAAAAACTAATATCAAAGGAGTTTGTCTTTGACTTCAATCTTACATAAGTTTCATTACTAACATCTTATGTGGATGTAATCCATGATGGTTCATGCAAAATGGTGTCTTTGGTTAGACTTGTTAGCTCTAAGATATTCATTGAAGCCATGTATAGAATATTTGGGACAAAGGGGGGAGGGGAATCGGATTTGTTGGTGGAACATCAATTCCTACCATTAATGACGTTGCTTGATTATGTGAGCTATATGGTGATCAATTCCTAGGATATTTTAAAATTGGCGATGTTGGTATAACGCGTGATTGATCAAACCATAGTATGTCAATTCTTTAATTGTACTTTTTGTAGAATATGTTTTATATTGTGTTGATTGTTTTGCCAAAAAATTGTGTGGACTCATGCAAAGGGCATTAGTGCATTGTACCTCAAATGTTTGGATTAAATATATGGAAAAGGGGAATGTTCATTTTGGGACCCTTGGAGGTATTTAGAGGTTATATAAAGGGTTTGACATGAGGATATTGAAATAATCAATATTTATTGGATGTAAACAATGCTAATGTTCCACACTATTGTTTGTGATTTCTGAAGGATCTTGCTCTATCATCATTAAAAAATTGTTAACCAATGTATAATTGAAAGATAAATAGTCCTAAGGATAATTCAAAACCATTTTATTTTTGGTTTAGAAAATGGAATCCAATGAAAACATTTGTCCTTAAGCCATGTTTATGATATTTTGGAGCAATGGATGAAGAAGCTAAATGGAACCACAATATAGTTTAGGAATTGATTAGAGAAGAGACAAAAATCATTGTAACATAATATTTATTAACCTATAAAATAATGGAGTTACAATGCTCATAAGAGATGAGAGTTCCAATGTGATGTGCATTGGAATGAAAGAGATAATGTTCTCCTAAAGATAATGTGCCTTAGTTATGCTAATTGAGAGTGCAAACAAGAGAGAATGCACATTAGGTAGGATTAAATAAGTGCACACTCCAATGATTTCCCTTTTCATGCATGATATAGAGAAAGTGATCCCTTACATGGACACGTGTTTCTCATGACTATCCAGGTGCTTTCAACTAGTTCACAACTATTGACTAAATCTAGTTATTTGATTGACCTTAGTTAACTAGCCCATAAGACAGTCTCCAAAAAAAAAAAAAACGAGCCATTGAAGCAAGATATAATGATGAGAGGTCATAATCCACTCTAATGAATGCTTTGAAGTTGAAATGTTGAAGTTGATGACAATCGAAAACAATCATATCTCTTCAAATAACTAAATGTCTTGGCCCAACTAGAGGTTCAAATTGAATCATGTGTTTATTAAAAGAGTTGCTTCATGTCTTATCATACATAGGAATCGAAGACTCCCCACCACATGAATGAGAATTATTTAGTGTTGGGTGTGGTTATATTCTTTGCAGGTGTGTGGAAAAATTCTTCTCTAGTTCATAATCCAAATTAAACCAAAGGGATCTAAGAATGTTGAGAAAGAAAAGGGATATGAGGATACCCATTCCACATAGGAAAATACCTCTTTGGAAGGAGGGGATGTGCACCTAGCTTCGATAGGTAATAATTCATAATGTGATATATGGATGATTGACTCAAGTGCGTAATGTCATATGACCCCTCATAGAGAGTGGTTTTGTGAATATGAAAATTACAATGGAGGAGATGTGTTCTTGGGAGATTATTCACCAGCCAGTATCATTAGTCGTGGTAGATTCAAGTTTAAAATCAAGGATGGAAGGACTAAAAAACTCCCTGGAGTACTACACATTCCAAATCTAGAGAGACAATTGATATATGTTGGAAAGATGGATGTTGCAGGTGTAAAGACTGTGTGCGGAGATGGTGGTTGCAAAATGGTCCGAGGATCAATGGTATTGATGAGGGGAGTTTGCTATTTAGAACTCTGTACAAAATATTGGGATGTAGAATAGGGTTTGTTTGGGGTTAGAGGTAAAGAGAGAGGAGGGGTGTTAAGGGGTTAAAGGTAAAGACATAGGGGGTGTTAGGAGATTGGGGGTAAGTGGAGAAAGGGAGAAAGAGAGTGACAGAAGGGGTTACTAAGGGTTAGGGAGAGAGAGAGAGAGAGAGAGAGAGAGAGAGAGAGAGAATGGGGGGGTTAGTGGAAGGGGGAGGCATAGGTGTGTGTGTGTGAGAGAGAGAGAGAGAGAGTGGGGGAGAGACATAGGGGGGTGGTAAGGGGTTAGAGGTACAGAGAGAGGGGGTTGTTAAGGGGTAGAGAGAGAGAGAGGTAAAGAGAGAAACATTGACAGGTGGTAAATATATATATTGCAATGTATATACAGCGATGTATATACTTGTATATACACCGGTGTATATACCAATGTATACACTAGTGTATATACCAATATATATGGTGTATATAAGTTGGTATATACTAACTAGTGTATATACTAGAATATTCTGGTATATGCACTAGTGTATATTCTGGTATATACACTAGTGTATATATTGGTATATACACTAGAGTGTATACTAGTTACAATACGATGCATACACTAGTGTATTCACTACGGTATATCTACTAGGTACAATACGATGCATACACTAGTGTATACAGTATTGTATACACCCTAGTGTATATACTTGGTTATATTACAGTATATACTATTGTATATACTTGGTTATATTACAGTATATACACTAAGTATATACTGTACTGTAACAAGGTTGTATTTAGTCCATTATATGTAGCTTTCAAGTGGTTGGGATGAATGATTGTTACCAGCTTTCTCCACCCCAATTGAATTCCTTGTGAGTGACATCTTGAGCCCTCAAATTCAATTCAATTCATGTTGTTGGGGATATACATTGATATATACACTAGTGTATACCCATATCTATATATACACTAGTTAGTGTATATACTAGTGTACATATGACCTATGTTGGTTAAAAATTTGAACTCAAAGGGTTCTCTACATGCCATAAATATGTTAATTGTGCACAAGGAATGTGTCTATTGGTCTAATCAATGTCATAAGAGAAGAATAATGGGCCTTGTTCCCTAAACACCATTTCAAGGGCTCAATCATCATGAAAAACACTTTCAAACCATAACATAAACCCTTTCTTGGTGGTCTTTAGTATCACGATTTAGCGATACCATTAATATATTTTCTACTCTAATCAATGTCATAAGAGAAGAATAATGGGCCTTGTTCCCTAAACACCATTTCAAGGGCTCAATCATCGTGAAAAACACTTGCAAACCATAACATAAACCCTCTCTTGGTGGTCTTTAGTATCACGATTTAACAATACCATTAATATATTTTCTACTCTAAGGAACTGTCACAAGGCCTTCAAAACAATCATGGATGGAAAAAAAGTGTCTTAAGGATATTGTTGAATCTTCTCAGACTCAAGAGCCCTAGATGATTCCTTGTACCATTAGCCATGGTTTACCATAATCTATGACAAAGGCTTGGTAAATCCAAAGGAAAATCTAAAGCAGACACATAGGCACAAAGAGGGCATGCCAACACATGTGGAGGTTCAAGTTCAGGTTTCCTAAGTGTCATCTCTTACTTATTCCTTTTATGACTTTAGGTATCTCTGCATGTTTTTCTTTTATTATTAAGCTTAGGTTTGTCTCTTTTTAATATTTAAATTCTTTAAAATAGTATTTATTATGAAATTTCATTTAATCTTTAGTCTTAAGTTGAAATAATCACTCAAAATGCAAAACAGTTGTAACCGTCACATTTTGGCAGCGGGTTTTAATAAGGTTACATGTGTAAGTACTGTTGGATTTCCAAGAAGTACAAATGTCAAATGTCATGGTTAGTTTTTAATTATCAAGGTATATGATGTTTTAAGTTCATTCCCTTGCATGTTCTTTCACTTTGTTCCTGGAAATGATTTAATACGACAATACTACACTCTTGTGTTGTAATTATTGTCCTTAGTGGGTTTCATTCCCAAAACTAGGGATTCATTGCATGCAATAGGTTTAACACTTGGAATTTGTATTATCTAATAGTTTGAACCAAGTGTCTGTATTGAATTTACAGTTAGCAGCATGAAGAAGATGAGCGGAAAGCCATATAGGTTCTAACCTATTAATACTCACTGGTCGAAGAGCATCCACATTGTGTGCGAATGTTGAAAGATGCAAGTTGGTTCAAATTATTTGAAAGAATTAAAGTTATAATGTGGAAGTCTCTCGAGAATTTGCAAAGAAATTTACAAGTACCCAGGTTGATTTCACCCGTTTGAATTTTAAGGTTTCTAAGAATTCCATCACATAAGCAACGAGATTGCTCGTAAAGGGTGAAAATGGTTTGAGAAATTCTCATTTGAAGTAGATTTAAATTTGTTTCTCATACCTGTATATGAAACCCTAAACTGGAGTAAAGGGAAACATCTTAACTCGCTCAAGGAGGAATGGAGATCGATTTTAAGCATCATTCACACATATGCACCCTGTGAAGGTCGGTTTTCCATTGTATATTGGTATCATCTACATTTTCTACTTCATATCATAGGAAAATTAAAGTTAAGTCTACCATTTTATCTGCTAAAGAGCTTATCTTAAATGGCCACGAGAGTGAAAAAAGCACCTAGACCATTATTCTCATCGCATTTTTCACCATGGTTTAATTAAGTTGTTGGTTTTGAATAAATTTTTCACCATTCTTCTCATCGGATTTTTCACCATGGTTTAATTACCTTTGAGTGATACAAAAATATTTGAAATATTCTTCCCATCCCATTTGAACCCTAAATTGAACTCCTTGGAAGGTATGTGGATTACTAGAGGGAGATGAGTGCCATGATTAAACCACAACACAAGCCATAAATAATAATGTGTCATAGTTATCAAGGCAATGGATGGCGTTCTTTATCATCCAAGTGTAATACAGGTGCCATGAGTAGTTTTTGTGCAATGTAAATGGCTCTTGAGGTCTAATATGGTTAAGAGGAGGAACTAGTGCTACTAGTCATATACAATCATGTATACTAGGTATATGCTGTATATACATCATTATATATACCTAGTATATACACTAGTGTATATACCTAGTATACACTAGTTTATCATCCATGCATAATACAATTGCCATGAGTAGGTTTTATGCAATGTAAATGGGTATTAAGGTGGTTACTAAGAGGGGGAACTAGTGTTACTCGTTACTAGTCACACTGGTGTATATACTAGGTATATGCACTAGTGTATATACTATATATACACTAGTATATATACCTAGTATATACACAAGTGTATATACCTAGTATATTCCATACATATAGGCTCATTCATATTAAGCCTTGTTAACACCCTACACAAAGCAAATATAGTGTATACACCAGTATATACACTAGTGTATATATGGGTGTATACACTAGTGTATATACTAGTGACCATATTGGTATATACACTATTGTATATATACTAGTCTATACACTAGTGTATATACTTGGTTATAGTACAACATATACAATAGGTATATGTTGTTCTTGGGGATATACACTCTTATATACACTATGTATATAATAGTATATATATAGAAGTGCTTTTGTATATGCACGTGCATATATAGAAGCGCTTCCATTTATGTGCACGCATATACAAAAGCGTATCCGTATATGCATGCACATATACGTAAGCTCTTTTGTATATGCACACACATATACATAAGCACTTTTGTATATGCATGGACATATGCAGAAGCGCTTTCGTATATGTGCTTCTTCTGTATATGTGCATGCGTATACAAAAGCGCTTCCGTATATGCGCACACATATACGAACGCGCTTCCATATATGCACGTGCATATATGGAAGCACTTTTGTATATGCACATGCATATACGAAAGCACTTTCATATATGCGCACAGATATATGGAAGCATGTCTATATGTACGTGCACATATACGAAAGAACTTTCATATATGCACGCACATATACTGAAGAAAAATATACAGAAGCGCTTTCGTATATGTGTGTGCATATGCTGAATCACTTTTGTATATGTGCATGCATATATGGAAGCACTTCTGCATATGCGCATGCATATACATAAGCGTTTCCGTATATGTGCACATGTATGGTAGCACATCGCATATATAGAAGCGAGTCCGTATATGCATGTGCATGAATGGAAGCGCTTATGTATATGTGTTGTGCTACCATACTTGTGCACATATACGAAAGCACTTTCATATATGCACACTTATGTAGATGTGTGCGCATATACATACACATCTTTGTATATGTACATGCATATAGGAAATCAATTCCATATATGCATGCATATACAGAAAGTGTGTATATATGGAAATGCTTCCGTATATGCATGTGCATATACGGCAGTGCATCCATATATGCACTGTGCTTCTAGATATGCACATATACATAAGCACTTTCGTATATGCATGCTTTTCGTATAAGTGTGTCCATATACGAAAGCGCTTCCATATATGCAAGGAGATTATCAATGTCAATGTGTGTGCATATACATAAGCGAAATTGACATTGACATTGACATACTGTATACATAGTGTAATATACACTAGTGTATATACTGGTATATACACTACTCTATACACTAGTATATATAGTAGTCTATCATGGGGTCTTCACTTAGTGAAACCATGCCATAGCACGTTCGTTCGTGGCATATGAAACAATACCCCTATTTTCAAAAAATATTGGAAAATACCTCCCAAAATCATTTTTTTAACCCCCTCCCAATATGCCTTGTCGATTTTAAAAAACCCCTATTTTCCCTATATATTGCATGTATCCATTTTTTCATTTACATTTTTTATACCCCTTTATATTTCTACCTAAGGGAAAAAAAACTAAACACAAGAAATGGCGACACTTGATAGGCGTCCTTAGGCAAATCACTTTATTAGGAATTAAAATGTATCACATGATGTCAAAACAAATAAGGGAGGGTTTATTTGTACCAATCTCAAATAGTAGTGTGTTTTCCCCAAGAAGGGTTCAAAAATGAAACTTACACCATTTATAACTGCTTCTTTCCATCACAAACTTTTTATCCAAGCACCATTTTGGTATCTTACAGTTGGTTTCCCAAGCCCACTCAACACTGCTTTCTATCTTACAGTTGGTTTCCCAAGCCCACTCAACACTACTTTCTATCTTACAGTTGGTTTCCCTGATGATGGCTGAAGAGTTCACATAAAATGTAGGGCTTAAAATCTTTTATGCAGTAAAATCCAAAACACACAAACAAGATGTGTAATTAAGCAAAATCTGACAATATAAACAACAGATCACAGACGCAGAGAAGATCAATGAAATACATGATTTACATTTTCTAGAGTGCTTGCTTTCATTAGGAATTTAATCCTATTGCCTTGAATGTTTGTTTACAACCTGTCCAGAAGCTCATTGCAATTTTGACAATATACAAAGCACTGTATGCATGCTAGAAAATAACATAGATTGATAAGGGTCGTATTAAGATACATCTTTCAGGTTATACAAATTCATCCAACAATGATAACTGTAGCAATCTCTGAACAACTCATGCTAACTGGAAAATGTAACTCATCAATGATCTATACCTAGGGCCTGCCTGCTAGAGCAGCCAGTGGACCAGCCTTGCCAGATTTCATCCATGCAACTTTTGATTGAGCAAGCATCTCATCATAGTTCTGCAAGTCATTAAACATAATGAAAAGATTTATCAATGTAGAATCAAAGAAAATAACATAATGAGAAGGAAGTGTAGAATATGTTCAGCAACAATCCTGCAAACCTAGGTTAAATTTTAAGGCAAGACATTTAGTATAAATGAATTAAAAATGGTTAATGCTTACCCTTTTCTCCATGACCAGACCCTGTTTTGGGAGGATCTTATCAGCAATACCATAATCAATTGCTTCCTGTGGGAAAAAGTATCTTGATATTTGAATATCCTTTGCGGTCTCTTCTTGCATTTTGCCAATTCCTTTTGCCAGTAAGTCAATGTAATACTGTGTATTTACTTCCAACTCTCTTTCCTGAAGAAGACATAATTTCATCAGCTGGCCTATAATAAGTATTAAGCACTCCTTTAAAAGGAGCTAAGTGAGCATTTACTTGTTACTTAAGAACAACTTTCGAGATTTCTTAAGTAACATCTTAAAAAAAGGGGAAAATATTACCTTGATATACATATCGATGGAAGAACCACTGGATTTATTCACTACTGGAAGGTGCGGTTTTGCTATGATAGAAAAAAGACAGATCATCAGCATAGTTTTTAACAAAGAATGACTAGATATATGAACCTACTAAGATTGCATAAATTACCATAAAAAAAAAACACAAATCTTATTAACATTTTCAACTGTGTTTCTGACACTTGCGTATGAGTGACCCTTGGATTTTGATAGGATATCTTACTTTCAAGTTCCAGTAGACCATATTGCAACAAGCTATGAGTGTGCCCTTGAACTTATTGACAAACTTCATAAGCCTGAATGAAGTAGAGACTCACATAGTACACTTACTTGTTGAGCTAGGCATAAGAGCACGATTTCCCTTGGCTTCAAGTGACAAAAGGTTTGCTGCCTGGCCAAACGCCATTCCACAGTTTAGTGTGTAAACATTGGGCTTCACATACTGCATACAGGATATTTATAGGAATATATATTTTCTGTGATTTTCAAGATATTTAAAAACAGGATATGGCACCTCAAAAGACCTAAAGAGGACCTTGTGAGTGTCCTTGACAAAATTTTCATTTTTAATTTTGTGTTTCATGTCAATAAAGATCCATATGTTCAGCAATAACTAAAAGTTCAAAGTTTAATATTATTATGAGAATTCAAAGAGGGGGAGAGTTCATGAGAGATCCCTGGAGCTAAAGGAGGACAAAACTTGCCAATCTCAATTGTGTTGCTGAAGCAGCAAATATGGAGAGCATTCAAACAAATAAACATTATATTAGAGTAAACGATACACAAATAGGGTGGAGTATATTTGATATAAAATTGAAATCTAGTTTGAGATGATGAAGCCTTAAAACTGAACACAACCATTCACAAACTGAAAGACAATCAAACCAGGAGATCAATCATTAGATATAGTTGTCTGGCATGCAAACAAGTGCTCTTCTGAGGACAATGCCTTGACAAGATAGCTGAGTCTTGCACAAGCAATTCAACATTGCAATACAAGCACATTTTTTTGCTGAAGTTTCACTATAATCCTGTGTTTATTCTTATTTTCTTGTTTTGTGCCTTTAATCTAACATGCTTATATGATTCTGGTTCCATTTTAATTGGCATAAGAGATGAGAGAAATGAGATATTTTAAAACCTGCAATCTTGCACTCGTAGTTATGCAATTATTGGTCTTGTGGACCATCTTTGGCCTTGAAAACATTTAAATGTCTATTTGTTTGTCTTCTTTATTATCATCCACCCACAGCAAAAAGACGTTCAGAAATTCACCTTCCTAAGAAAACAAACAGTATGCAAAACTTGTCCTACAAATACTGCCCTTAAACAATAAACTATTGTAGAATGAGGCTTTGGGCCTTTGGATTCGTTCTTTGCATGACTTTAGACAATATTGACATTATGATGAAGCCTTAAAACTAAACACAACCATTCACAAACTAAAAGACAATCAAACCAGGAGATCAATCATCAGATATAGTTGTCTAGCATGCAGACAAGTGCTCTTCTGAGGACAATGCCTTGACAAGATAGCTGAGTCTTGCACAAGCACTTCAACATTGCAATACAAGCACATGTTTCTGCTGAAGTTTCACTATAATCCTGTGTTTATTCTTATTTTCTTGTTTTGTGCCTTTAATCTGACATGCTTATATGATTCTGGTTCCATTTTAATTGGCATAAGAGATGAGAGAAATGAGATATTTTAAAACCTGCAATCTTGCACTCGTAGTTATGCAATTATTGGTCTTGTGGACCATCTTTGGCCTTGAAAACATTTAAATGTCTATTTGTTTGTCTTCTTTATTATCAGCCACCCACAGCAAAAAGACGTTCAGAAATTCACCTTCCTAAGAAAACAAACAGTATGCAAAACTTGTCCTACAAATACTGCCCTTAAACAATAAACTATTGTAGAATGAGGCTTTGGGCCTTTGGATCTGTTCTTTGCATGACTTTAGACAATATTGACATTATGATGAAGCCTTAAAACTAAACACAACCATTCACAAACTGAAAGACAATCAAACCAGGAGATCAATCATCAGATATAGTTGTCTAGCATGCAGACAAGTGCTCTTCTGAGGACAATGCCTTGACAAGATAGCTGAGTCTTGCACAAGCACTTCAACATTGCAATACAAGCACATGTTTCTGCTGAAGTTTCACTATAATCCTGTGTTTATTATTATTTTCTTGTTTTGTGCCTTTAATCTGACATGCTTATATGATTCTAGTTCCATTTTAATTGGCATAAGAGATGAGATATTTTAAAACCTGAGTCTACTTCTTCATCCATTGATTGTCAGTCCCAGCACATTCTAAGGCTGCTATAGTACTTTCATAACTCTGTATTGTGAGTCAAATAACTCTCATTTCCAGATCTGAATATTTAAGTAAAAGATGAAGTTTTTCCAATAGTCATCTACAACACATTTCAGATCTCAGACATTATAAGATTTTCTCACTGCTATCACATTGTATGGCCACATTACTTGGGTATCTCAACGTTCATTTCCAGATCTGTCAACGGGCTGCTACAGGCATGTAAAAAGCACCTTCTTACTATGTTTTTGGGTGTCTGTTTATTAGCCAGGGTAATTAATTCTAAGCACAGGTTTGCAAGTATTTCCCTTTGAGGAATTTTAATATGTAAATAAACAAGTATATGTCTTTATTTTATTAATGCAAGCCCCTTTTACTGAAACTAATTGGTTGAATGAGCTTTTTCAAGTTGTTTTTCACTTCCAATTTGCAAAACATCATATGGCTTGAGGTACTTGTACTACTGCACTTTTCATCTAAATGATGCATTTGTGTATTTGAGATCTAAATAAAACATCAAATACTCATGAAGTTGCCAACTCGCCCATGACATCACTAGTAACACACTACTAGAAGTTATTGATTGTGATTCATAACTATTAAGATATGATCAATTTGTAATGTTCTTGAAAGGGGCAGCGTGAAAGATTAGCCAACTCCTTGAAGGATTCAACTCCTTTTGACTCCTTTGTTTAAAAAATACTTAGAATAGAATCTTGCTTATGATATTGTAAACTAAGGATATGTACTCTACACACAAAATAGGAGCATAAAGAAGCGAGTGATTGTTAGTGTTAAGTGTGGATACATATCTACTCAAGGAACTGTCTATGTGATGAGTCTGATGACTGATTTTGAGCATTAAGAAGAGAGTGATTGTGTGCATTACTGTGAATGCAGATATATCATATGCTTAAGAAATTGTCCATGTGATGACCAAGTCTGACCATTGTTTATGCAATGTCCAGTCATTACACCTATAGGAAAAAGTTATATGGTCAGCCAGACTACCACTTATGGTGCCTCTACTTCCATGATTAGTAATTTAGTTTCATCGCAAGACTACCATCCCTTCTATATTGGTAAATAAGCTACAATTCACTCCACACCATCATAAAGCTACTGGCACATATCTAACTTAAGTCCCTTCAAAGAGTCACTTACCACAAAAGGCTAGAAGACACACTCCATTAACTTGATAGTTAGAAAATATGAAAATAATGTGTAGGCCTCCAAAGATTAGAGAAGATGTGTACAACTTCTCTGCAACTAAAAATAGGAGTGGTGGAGGGAAGAAATAAGTTCTATGGAACAAGTATGTACATTCTGCATAAGAAGTTGATGTTAAAAAAAGAGATGCTGAAAATGGAATAAAGAAGGTGTTGACAACATATTCTAAAATTCCATTGAAAGGAATAATTGGATGCAGAAAAGTCCAATATACAGAGTAGAATTCAAGATGGTGGTGTATCTGAAGAAGTGGAGGCTCAGGAAAGTAGGATTTTGATTAAAAT
The DNA here is from genome assembly GCA_001517045.1 of Pseudotsuga menziesii. Taxonomy (NCBI): domain Eukaryota; kingdom Viridiplantae; phylum Streptophyta; class Pinopsida; order Pinales; family Pinaceae; genus Pseudotsuga; species Pseudotsuga menziesii. The sequence continues at coordinate 153,510 of LPNX011053087.1, forward strand.
TAAAGAATAAGTAATCAGGAAGGATAATTTTTGCAATCAGGAAGCAATTGTCAAGTGATTATAAGAAGGGGACAGGAATAGTAATACAAAGTTGTTGAATGTTAGTGGATGTCAGAAGCTCAAGAGCATAACAGAGTTGCGGAAGCTCACAAAGATTTCAGAAGTAGATATCAATGGATGCCTTGAGAAACAAGAGTTGCGAAGGGTGGATTTGACTTCATTGGAGAGGATGGTTGTTAGAGGGTGCAAGAAGCTCCAGAGCATCCCGGGATTAGAGCAGCTCACAAATATTACACATCTAGATGTTCATGGATGCAGTGGGATGTGAGAGCTGCCTGGTGTGGAACATTTGACTTCTTTGAAGTACTTAGATGCTTGGAAATGTGAGAAACTCCAAAGCATACCAAGGTTGGGGCAGCTCACAAAACTTACACAACTACATGTTGCTGGATGCAGTGATATACTAGGCCTGCCAGGTGTGGAACATTTGGCTTCTTTTAAGAGGTTGGCTATTTGGGGATGAGAAACTCAAAAGCATCCCATGGTTGGGGCAGCTCACAAAGCTTGCAGAACTAGATGTTTCTCAATGCAGAGAGATACAACAGCTGCCAGGTGTAAAATATTTGAATTCTTTGGAGTTTTTGTATGTTACTGAATGCCATAAGCTCTGGAGCACCTTAGGGTTGGGGAAGCTCACAGAGTTTACACAACCACATGTTGGTGGATGCAGTGACATAGGAGAGCTGCCAGGTGTCGAACAGTTGACTTCTTTGGAGTGCTTAAATGCTTGGGTATGCAAAAAGCTCCAGAGTCTAGATCATCCCAGGTTTAGGGAAGCTCACAAAGCTTACACATCTATGGATGGAGTGAGATACGAGAGATGTTTGGTGTGGAAAGTTTGAATTCTTTTAAATGCTTAAATGCTTGGAAATGCGAGAAGCTCCAGATCTTACCAGAGTTGGGGCATCTCACAAAACTTACACAACTAGATGTTGCTAGATGCAGTGAAATACTAGTGCTGCCAGCTGTAGAACATTTGACTTCTTTGAAGAGGTTGGCTATTTGGGGATGTGAGAAACTCCAGAGCATCCCAAGGCTGGGGCAGCTCAAAAACTTACAGAAATAGATGTTTTGAATGCAGAGAGATACAAGAGCTGTCGGGTGTAGAATATATGACGTCTTTGGAGTTGTTTAGTATTAGTGGATGTGAGAAGCTCAAGAGCATAACAGGGTTACGGCAGTTCACAAATATTACAGAAGCAAATATCAGTAGATGCCTTGAGATACAAAAGTTCAAGTGTGGAACATTTGACTTCAATGGAGAGGTTGGGTGTTGGGGGTTGCGAGAAGCTCCAGAGCATCCCAGGAGATGTTCATCACAAAGCTTACACATCTAGATGTTCATGGATGCAGTGAGATGCAAGAGCTTCCAGGTGTAGAACATTTGACTTCTTTGGAGAGCATAGATGCTTGGAAATGTGAGAAGCTCCAAAGCATACCAAAGTTGCAGCTCACACAACTTACACAACTATCTGTTGCTGGATGCAATGAAATACTAGAACTGCCAGGTGTGGAACATTTGATTTCCATGAAGAGGTTGGCAGTTTGGGGATGCAAGAAGCTCCAGAGCATCCCATGGTTAGGGAAGCTCACAAAGCTTACAGAACTAGATGTAGCTCTAAGCAGAGAGATACAAGAGCTTCCAGGTGTAGAATATTTGATTGGAGTTGTTGTATGTTATTGAATGAAAGAAGCACCAAAACATCTCAGGGTTGGGGCAGCTCACAAAGCGTACACAACTACATGTTGGTGGATGCAGTGAGATATGAGAGCTTCCATGTGTCACATTTGACTTCTTTGGAGTGTCGAGAAGCTCCAGATCATCCCAGGTTTGGGGCAGCTCACAAAGCTTACACATCTAGATGTTCATAGATTCAGTGAGATACAAGAGATGCATGTTGTTGAAATTTTGACTTCTTTGAAGTGCTTAAATGCTTGGAAATGCCGAGTATACCAGAGTTAGAGAAGCTCACAAAACTTACACAACTAGATGTTGCTGGATGTATTGAGATACTAGAGCTTCCAGGTGTAGAACATTTGACTTCTTTGAAGAGCTTGGTTGTTTGGGGATGCGAGAAGCTCCAGAGCATCCCAGGGTTGGTGCAGCTCGCAAAGCTTACAGAAGTAGATGTTTCTGGATGCAGAGAGATACAATAGTTGTTGGTTGTAGAATGTTTGACATCTTGGGGCAGCTCACAATGCTTACAGAAGTGGATGTTTCTGGATGCAGAGAGATACAATAGCTGTCGGGTGTACAATACTGGAGGTCTTTGGAGTTGTTGAATTTTAGTGGATGTGAGAAGCTCCAGAGCATCCCAGCGTTGGAGAAGTTCACAAATCTTGCAGAACTAGATGTTTATGGATGCAGAGAGATACAAGGGCTTCCAAATGTGGAATATTTGACGTCTTTGGAGTTGTTGAATGTTAGTGGATGTGGGAAGCTCAAGAGCATACCAGGGTTGGGGAAGTTCACAAAGCTTACAGAACTATATATTAGTGGATGTCTTAAGATACCAGAGTTGCCAGGTGCGGAACATTTTATTTCTTTGTACATGTTGGATGTTGGGGGATGCGAGAAGCTCAATGGCATTCCACGGTTGGGGCAGCTCACAAAGCTTATAGATCTAAATGTTCAGGGATGCAGTTAGATGCAAGAGCTTCCAGGTGTGGAACATTTGATTTCTTTGGATAAATTGAACATTTGATTTCTTTGGATAAAATGGATGTTAGGGGATGCAATAGCATACCAGGGTTGGGGCAGTTCACAAAGCTTACAGAACTAGATATCCGTAGATGTCTTGAGATATGAGAGTTGCTAGGTGTGGAACATTTTATTTCTTTAGACAGGTTAGTTGTTGGGTAATGCAAGAAGCTAGATAGCATTCCACGGTTGGGGCAGCTCACAAAGATGTTCATGGATGCAGTGAGATGCAAGAGCTGCCAGGTGTGGAACATTTGATTTCTATGGATAGGTTGGATGTTGGGGGATGCAAGAAGCTCCAGAGCATCTGAGGGGAAGCTTACACAAATGAGAAACAGTGTACTAAACCCTAGTCGAAGTTATGAATTTATGGAAACAGGGTCCTAAACCCTAGTTGAAGTTTAATTACTATCAGGTATAAAAGATTAATTTAAAATCAAAACATTTGCTTCATTATTACAATCAGAGAGGCCTGAAGCCTTAAAGGAGTAAGTTAAATTCTAAACATATCAATATAGTATTTCAGAGGGTGACTGGGCGTCATAACATGAAACCCCCCCTTAAATAAATAAATAATTAAATAAACTTACACCTGTAGAGCAAACACTAAGATGGTGGGAACTCTTTGAAGGAACCAATGGATTCTCCCAAGAAATAGCCTAGCCATGGAATCAACAAAATAAAAGATAAGCAACTCAGAATGAAAAGGGAAAAACAAAATTAAAGAAGAGATTATGGTAAATTCAACCTGTGAGGTGTGGATCACTAAGTAATTCCCTAGACTTGTGCAAGGAAAAGGTAGCTTTATTAATCAGTACATTAACCCTCAAAGATAAATTCTTGATTACAATATGGCAGTTCTAGTAAAGAGCTATACACCAGAAGAAAAATATATAATTTCCAAATTAATGAATGGGTATCTTGTCCAAAACCCTTTCTATAGATTACAAATCCTTATACAAGAAACGGCTCAGAAATTTGTAAAAAGTAGGATCAGTTCAATGATTACAACTATCTTTATATTATTTAAGCTACAGAGGATGATGAAGATGCATCTGTCATCCTCAGTAATTCTCGAGCTTAATCAGACCATGGGGTCTCATATTATCCCAAGGAGGTGCTAATTGTAAATGTCTTTGTAAAACTAATGAAAATTATTTAAAAAGTTACATAGTTTACTTGTTCTAGAGGAGACAAGTCATTAGATTTTTAGAAGTTCCTCAATAGGTGAGTCATCGGGTCAGGATGAATGATTGTAACTGAAGCTTAAATTATGGCATGATTCGTTGATTTCAAAAGATCTCAGTAATGAGTCATTGAAGAGATAAAGGTTGAAGTCTATGTTTAGAAATTAGTTAGCATGAGTTTTGGAAATTGTTTGTTGTGCTGAGTTGGTATCAGAGCCTACAAAGATCTTTGGTGGTTGAGAGAAAAATCAGCGTAATCAAAATGCTCATTATGGGTTGCGAAAAGTTGTTATAGTGATACCGGTGCACAAGTGAAAGGTTAACTTGAATGAAGAGGTCAGAGCAAGATCATTGTTCATTTGAATGTTAGCAGGTTGATCATCGATTATCCTCTTTGGAGAGGAAATAATGTTCTACAGGGATAACACCTTTTGTGATAGACAAGGCAAGGCAGTTGGTTCCATTTTTAAGCAGAATTACATCAGTAGGGAATGGAGAAATTGTACATAGGGAAATACAATCATCATAGCAAGTGTTTGTTACAGCAAACTTGGTGAAGATAAAGAACATTGAGATTCATTTAGAAGAATTTCTCTTGAACTGGAATACAAGTGTTCTCTTAAACAGAAGAGTTGAATTGGTTCAGAAGGAAGAATGTATAGAAGAGTGCATGAGAAACTGCAAAGCAGTTTCCCATTCAAGTGCAATGAATGTGGGAAGCAAGGCCATGAACAGGTATTGATGGTGTTGGTTCATGTTTTACACTAACTCTAGTTTTAAAGGTAATTGTATTTGCAGGTTGAAGCGAACAAAAAGAAATTGCAGTAGAAAAGGATGACTAATGGCAGCCATTACAGCAATGAAGCTATGACAGAGAAAGAAGAGCAAGCAAAGCTCTTAGATGAAGGAAATCTGATAGAACCTACAACAAATTAAGATTGCTGAGAAAGAAAGAAGAGGACAGTGAAGTTCTTAAGGAGGTGAGCAGTTGAGGAAGCAAAATCCTGACAGCTTTGAGAAGTTGAGCAAGGAGTGCTCTAGAAGAGGTTCTACTACAGAGAACCAGAAGAAGAAGAGGATATCAAGAGGATGACTTGGTAGAGTGACAAGTAGCAGACTTGTTACAACTTAACAAGAGATGGGAAAGGCTATTTGCAGCTCACTGAGAGTCCACAGAAGGAAGAGGTAAGAATGACTACTGAGGGTCATGTTAAGGGTTCAAAGAGAAGTCACAAACAGATGGAAAGGAATGCTAAGGTAGTGGGCAAGAAAGAGATGAGTGATGAAGAATTTGAGAGAGAAATGGCTGAGTTGAAGGCACATCTTAGTATACTAGAGGAAGTGTTACAAAAGTATGAGGAAGACCAGAAATACGGTTAGACAATGAAGAAGAAGAAGGTGAGATGGCATTCATTGCAAGTGGAGCTAAGAAAAAGGATGTATGACAGGTTGAAGGAAGAATTCAGAACAGTTGAGTATGAGATGCAAGTTTGCATATGTGAACCTGAGCAAGGATCATTCCTTGATGAAGATGAAGATAGGGATGCTGAGGAAAAAATTATTGAGGGTCTCACGAACTATTGGACTAGTTCAGATCAGCATGAGGATCTGCTAATGAAGGAGTCAAATGGGGCTAGAGAGTCTTATGATTTTAAAACTGATCATTTGTGTGTGGTGGGAGGAAATGAACAGTTATCTAATGCTGTTATGAAGATGGAAGAAGACGAAAGAGGACAAAATTCAAATTTTGTTCAAAGAGAAGATGAAGAATATTGGAATGATATATTCATACAGTTTGATGAGGAAATGAAATTTCTGGAAGAGGAGATAGAAACGTTTTTATTCTTGGAAGAGATGCTTGGAATAGAGAATTTTCTATTTCAAGAAGAGGAGCTTGAAGATGAGGTATGTTTGATGGAGTATGAGTATACTTATAATGAAGGAGGAGGAGTTACCACACTGAAGGAATCAGACAAAGATTTGATGAATAACTTGGAAGAGTCAAGTATTGCATAGAGGTATACCACTGGCATTTCTTCCAATTCGAAAGCCATACATAACCCATTGATTCATCATACGCAGGGGTATAGGCCGCATAAAGAAAGCAACATCAGCAGTGGAAAACACCCAATGCCAGTAATTGGAACATCCGAAATCAAGATCCTAAGTTACTATATTGGGTTTCTCTCCCTGTGGAGTAAACACCCCATTGATTAGTCCCTGTGACCTGAAACCTAGAGGCTTCGTTAGAAGATTCCCATCTGAAATAGGCACCAGGTTGGGGGCTGCCTGGCACCAATTTTGTAAGGGTGGGGTCAAAATCCTATCCAAAAGAAGTTGATAAATCCTAGTATCTCACCATATTAAACTAGGGACTACCCTGTATTAAACATATGCTACTGGAACTGGGTCTAAATAGAATGAATCTGGAACAGAGTGAAGGTAAGCTGGTCCTGCAATGGAATATGGGTCAATGTTGGAGTAAACTCGGTCAATTGGATCTGTTCCCAGACCACTGGCATTTCTTCCAATTCGAAAGCCATACATAACCCATTGATTCATCATACGCAGGGGTATAGGCTGGATAAAGAGAGCAACATCAGCAGTGGAAAGGGTAGCAATAGTTAGAGATGCCGATCTCATTGTAGTTGACCTATAAACAGGATTTTATTCATCAGTGGAAAAAGCATAGGTATAAGATCTAGTTCGTGATTCTAGGAATTACTATTTTGACCATGCTATTGATTCTGGAACTACTAATGGGTAAGCAACTGTCTCTGCTATCTCACAAAAAGAAGTACAGGCATTTTTCATCAAAGATTAAACACACTACAGCGTACCTCCAAGAATGATATGCAATGGCTCTCCAATGTGCCTCCTCCAGTACCAGAGAAACCCACCACAAACCCACGACCAAAAAACGGTGAATAAACGCCCTCGTTTTCCAGAAAACACTGCTACCACTGCAATGCTGCTGGAAAAAATGCCCTGTTATCCAGCAAACACGATGGACAAAACGTGGAGAAAATCCATAGAAAACCTAAGGAGTAAAACACCCTCGTTTTCCAGAAAACACTGCAGGGATTTGAAAAAACGTCGTTATCCAGCCACACGATGGAAAAAATGACCTAAACCCAGCTCACACACGATGGAAAAAATGCCCTAAACCCAGCTCCCACACGATGGAAAAAATGCCCTAAACCCAGCTCGCAGGCACCTTGGCTTGGTGCAGGTGCACTCAGACCACCAGCAAAGGAGCTCGCAGGACCAGCAAAGGAGCTCGTAGGAACCTAGCAGGAAAGGCTTGGAGGACTGGTGAACAACTCAGTCAAAAATGTTGAATAAAACATACCCCAACATATTGGATATTTAAATAGTAAAAAAAAAACCCTAGTTACCCCCAATATATTGATTTTCAATTTTTTAATTTTAACCCCCCAATATGAACGGACGTGATATCATATTGGTCCCTAGGTGACGCCCCCGTGTAGTCTATATACCATACATACAATAGTAATATACACTAATGTATATATCAGTATATACACTAGTGTATATACTGGTATATCCACCAATAATGTATATTAGTGTATACATTGGTATTTACACTAGTGTATATATCTCTATGTATATTATTGTATATACTGGTATATATTGGTATACACTAGTGCATACACTGGTATATACACTAGTGTATACACTCGTATATACAATGTTGTATATATTTGTATAAACACTAGTATGTAACTAGTGTATATTACTAGAGAGAGAGAGGTTAAAGAGCGTGAAGTATTGAAGGAAAAGGTATCGATATATACACTAGTAATATGCACTAGTGTATATACAGAGAGAGAGAGAGTGGGAGTTAGGGTTGAGAGAGGGATAGAGATTGAGAGTAAGGGATGAGAGAGAGAGAGAGAGAGAGAGAGAGAGAGAGAGAGAGAGAGATAGGGTTGTGTGAGAGGGAGAGGAATGGGGAGGTGTTTAGTGGAAGGGAAGAGAGACAAACGATGTGTGTGTGTGAGAGAGAGAGAGAGAGATAGTAGAAAATGTGAAAGAGAGTGAAGTCTTGAAGGAAAATATGCAGAAGCTTACCAATATCTACTGTGTAGTTTTTGATGTCCTGAAGATAGGAAGAAAGAGGGGGAAAGAGGGATAGAGAAAGATTAGATGGGGAGGTGGTCATGTGGAAGATGAGAGAGACAGACGATGTGTGTGTGTGAGAGAGAGAGAGAGAGAGTAGCAGATGTGAAAGAGTGTGAAGTCTAAAGGAAAATATGCAAAATCTAACCAATATCTATTATAAAGTTTTGGATGCCCCAAAGACGGGAAGAAAGAGAGAGGGATAGAGAGAGATATATGCCTAGTGGATGTATATACACTAGTGTATACATAAAATGTATATACATAGTAGATATACTAGTGTATATAGCTAGTGTAGACTTACAATACATACTTTTGGAAAATTGTAAAGTTGTTTATTTGTAGGGAGAGTGGGCATCAAGTTGTGGGGAGTTGGCATCGCAATAAGGAAATAATGGGAATCTACAAACAAATCATTTGATTTTCACTCCTTCTCTGAAATTGGATCTAGACTTGTGTCTTGTAATCCCAATTGATTAAGAAAGGGGTCATTGTAAATGTCCCACCATTTTTGCACCAACATTTTAATGTATTCCCTCAATACACCAAGTTTTTAATATTTTCCCTCTCCATGTTTTCCTCCTTTGCACTGAACCTCCATGGATTTGATCCTTGCCATGCACATCTATAAATATAAGTATAATACATTTGGAATTATACCTAGTATATACATATATACCAATACATTGGTATATACATTATATACCTCGTATATACACCATATATACTGGTATATACACTAGTATATATGGTGTATATACGAGTATATACACTAGTGTATATACCAGTATACACACTAGTGTATATACCAGTATACCCTACTATAAAGTTTTGGATGCCCTAAAGATGGGAAGAAAGAGAGAGGGATAGAGAGAGAGATATGCCTAGTGGATGTATATACACTAGTGTATACATAAAATGTATATACCTAGTAGATATACTAGTGTATATAGCTAGTGTATACTTACAATACATACTTTTGGAAAATTGTAAATTTGTTAATTTGTAGGCAGAGTATATACACTAGTGTATATACCAGTATACACACAAGTGTATATACCAGTATACCCTACTATAAAGTTTTGGATGCCCCAAAGATGGGAAGAAAGAGAGAGGGATAGAGAGAGATATGCCTAGTGGATGTATATACGCTAGTGTATACATAAAATGTATATACCTAGTAGATATACTAGTGTATATAGCTAGTGTATACTTACAATACATACTTTTGGAAAATTGTAAATTTGTTAATTTGTAGGCAGAGTGGGCATCAAGTTGTGGGGAGTTGGCATCGCAGCAAGGAAATAATGGGAATCTACAAACAAATCATTTGATTTTTTGCTCCTTCTCTGAAATTGGATCTAGACTCGTGTCTTGTAATCCCAATTGATTAAGAAAGGGGTCATTGTAAACGTCCCACCATTTTTGCACCAACATTTTAATATATCCCCTCACTACACCAAGTTTTTAATATTTTCCCTCTCCATGTTTTCCTCCTTTACACTGAACCTCCATGGATTTGATCCTTGCCATGCACATCTATAAATATAAGTATAGTACATTTGGAATTATACCTAGTATATACATTAGTGTATATACACTAGTATATATGGTTTATATACAAGTATACACACCAGTGTTTATACCAGTATACACACTAGTGTATATACTAGTATACACACCATATATATTGGTATATACACCATATAGTGGTAAGATGGGCAGACATCCGCATCTGACAAGAGGATAAACTCGCCAGTGCATAAGAATTTTCGATAATGTATACCCTGGATGGTCTTATACTTGGAAAATTTGTCGAAAAATGGAGACGCATAGAGGGTTTAGGTGTGTCATATCCCATGCAACAACATTACACCATATATTGCGGGGTGTATATTGGTTGCCCCATCTGTGTCAAGTTCATCATAATTCACACATACAACTCTTTGCTTGTTTGATACCACCAATAAAAATAAACATTTGATAGTTTGCAAATAGGGTTTGAATGGGCTACAGGGAAATTATATTAGTTAATAATTTGTTTCTTCTTATCATTGTAAACTCATCATTCTCCTGAATACTAGTTCTAGGTTCGAAAAAGGTTCTATGACTTGGTCATGGATGAGCTTTTTGACTCACCTTGACTTATTTTGTTTGTTTATTTCCCACCTGTAATCTAAACTTGATATTGGATATGCAAGGGCCAAAAGGATCCAACTTTTCCTTCAACAAGACCATTAAAAAACCAATTTTTAGGTTTTCCTTTCAAATCCTAAGGGAATAATTAGAAGAGGGTGCCTTTTTTCATAAATAAAATGGAAAACCTGTTAGAAAAGTTTTTTTTAAATAATCTTTGAGAGAGTTGTGGCTGGTTTTTTTCTATATAATAATGGGAAATCTAGTGGTGACAACATTAATGAAAAGAACTCATGAAATTTAATCAAAGGATGCATGATTAAATAATATTGGTGGAAAATGGTAAACAAGGCAGTTGTAACGAAACTTTCTAAGAGGTAAAGGGGGTTCTGCATGACAAAACTGACTGTAGGCATAAATAGGTCATTTAGTCGACTCCATGGTAGAGGGATAATCAGATGATGACATAGTTAAGATAATGTGCCACTAACGTCATGTTTCAACACTTTGGAACCATACCAATGTTGAGGAATCGGCATGCCCTTTCTATTTGTATTAATCACTTATTTCAAATATAACTTGCAAAATTAAATTCAAGCATATTCTATTGACATCTCTTTTAACTTCTCAAATCTATAAATGTTGTATGTTATACTCTTAGATCCAAATATAATGAGTTGCCTCTATTTTCCATCTAAGGCTCAACATCTCTTTTAACTTTTAAAATCTATAAAGTTGGTATGTTATACTTGGCTCCAATTGTAATGAGTTACCTCTATTTGTCATCTCATGCACATTGAAGCTCTATTAGCATTAATACTTTAAATTCCAACATACCATTCATACATCATACATATGATGCATTTGAACTTGAAAACTTAGAACAATTAATTTATTAAAGTTTTGATGTGAATATTCAAATCTTACATTTGAGGTTCTTCTACTATTGCTATGGCTATATTTGTTGGATGGTTGTTAGACCATATGATTTACATGTTCATATTGTTTTTCTTCATTTGTATTATTATTATAATTTTTTAGAGAATTTAAAATTGTAGATCATTGTTTTTCTTCATTTGTATCATTATTATAATTTTTTATGATTAAAATTACTAATTGATATGTGTAATTAGTTGGTTAATTGTTATTTCTTGTGATTTTTTTAAAATTTTATGTAGATTTTATTTTTCATTTTAGGATGTATTTTTCAAATAAAGGTGTTAATTTTTTAATTTTAAATCTAATAAATATCAAAAGGGATAAAAAATAAAACTAAGATGAAAAATTTATTGGTGTTAAACCAGCATAAATTTGGATTGACCAAATATACCAAGTATTACTTGGTGTTAAACTAGTATAAAGTAGGATCTACCGAATCCAAAATTTTAATATAAAAAAAAATACACCTCAAAAAATTTAATCTTTAAATACTTAAATCTAGATTTAAGAGGAATCGGTTATATATCTATATATATTTTTGTTTAGTAAACATCATCTCCAGCATTATTGTAACACAAAAATGCAATTTACAAATAATAATAAAATAAAATAAAACATTTTTTCCATATATATATATATTATTTTATATAATATTTGAGATTGGGTGGGTAGGAACCATTTAAACATCTTAAAGTTCTTTTTTTTTGGATGAATCTGAAGGACTAAAGAATAATAAGATCCCAAGGGTTTATACTAATTATATAAAAATACTTTATGGAAAATGATATATATATATATATATATATATATTAATAATATTTTATATTGGGTGAAGGGGAACTATAAATATGTTTAGTCTCCAATTTTTAATTGTTGTGGAATTTGGTGATCTAGGAAGGCTCATTTATTTGATAATAAGATCCAAGGAGTTTTGAAAAACACTGTGTTTGTAGCCAGAATGTCGTAAAGAAGGTAAACCTAGGAAACAAATATTTCCTCTTCTTTCAAATCTGTTTCATGATAGAGCATATGGTTTTTTTTATGGTGTCTCTTCTCATGGTAAATATGGTTGTGGAATATTTCTAAAGTAAAATTAAATCATTAACTTTGGATGGACAGGAAATGGGACCAATACAAGAGCATAAGTGATTGCTCTTTGAGGCTTATTGTGTTTTCTCTAAAAATTGGTATTGTTTCCTTATAGGTTTTTGGTGACTCCATGGTGATTATTAAATCAGTTAATGGTATTTCAAGACTACAGGTGATCTCAATATACCATTGGTGCCAAATGGTCCATAGCACGATTGAAAAATTCATTGTTTTGTCTATTCGCCATATCTATAGGGAGCTAAATCATGTTGTAGACAACCTTCTACCTTCTAAATAAGCTGTTGGTGGACATGAAGGTTTTTTTTTTTTTTAATTCATGGATGAGAAATGGGTCGATGAAATCATAATAACACCTCTCTTTCCTTTGGAAGACTATAAATTGATTTTGTCTCTAGGAGCTGTGTTTTTTCTCGGTTTTTGTTGGATGTATTTTGTAACAACTCCTCTATAACAACTTAGGCTGGTATAACCATAGTTTCTTTTTGGAGTAGTTGTTTCATTGTCTCAAGTTTCTTTTGTGTAGTTCTAATCTTTTTTTGGATGTGTAATTTTAATCATTTTTTTTATGTAACTTCTTTTTTGCTAAAGTTGTAATAATTGTTTCTTTGTCTAATTCCAATTAAATATCACAAAGCAGTTTTTCCTTTAAAAACAACATGTTGATATTTGATATGAAAAAAACTTTACAATTTCTTATAATACATCTCACTTTTATTAATACAATAATTATAAAAAAATTCAATTATTAAAAAAATATTATAAACAATTGAAAAACAATACATTTAAAACATTAAAATCAATACATCCTATTCAAAGTTAACAAAATATTTGTTAAAAATAATTTTAACAAATTACATTAAATAAAAGAAACAAGGAGGATTCAGTGAACCTTATTCACATATAAAGTGTATGATTTTACAAACAATTCAACATATTACTTAAGTAAACATGTTGAATTGTTTACTTAAGTAAACATGGTGAATTGGAGTATGAAGGTACATTAAAGCAATCTAGAAAAAGTGTATATACTTGTTCACCCCAAAATCTAAAATAAAACACCTATCCATGTAATTAATAACAATGTAATTGAAATAATTCTAGCTAATCATACAAAATTTTATTAACTAATGACATTAATTATAAATATTATTATCTTTATTAATCATTTATTTATTATTCTAATTACTTTTAATTAATATAATGTTTATTCAATTGATCTACTCAATAATTTACCAAATATAATTATTTATAAGTATAGTATACTTGGTATGCATGCTATTACTTATCAAGTATAATTAACACCCATATTACATATAGATATCTGCTATGCATGCTAATACTTAAAATATCAATACATCTAGTTTTCTTGCTAATCATATCAATATGGCTATTTTTAGTAATGAACATTTCTATTACATTAATAACCTAAGTGTAACACTAACTGAGATTTATTTCATGGGTGTGGTATCTTGTTATGCTTAAATGCATTTTGGTTAAGATTCAAATAAGCTTCAATTAAGTGATATTAGTCTCTCTTTTTTCATATAAGTTTTTGCTTTTAAATAGTAATTGTTTTATGTTTATATCAATTAGTTTAATATTTATATTATATCATAAATGGATAACTAAAACAATCTCTTAATTAATTTAATGTTTAGCCTTTACTTAAGAGCCACCTACCTCTACAAAAATAAGTGGTTGAGTGCACCTATTAGCGTCAAGAAAAACAAGTAACACAACCACAAGAAAAGTGATGAGTGGATGTGTGATAAACGCAACTAATCACTTAGTTAAATCAATCCTAACAATACACTTGTTATACTCACACCTGTGGTTAATCCTCTCAAAAAAATCCAAAATCTCAAACAATATCAAAAGAGCCATGAATTTAATTAAAAATTTAAAAACCTATCAAAATAATTAAAAAATAATAATACATTAATAACAAGTAAAAAATTACAAATACATTTAAATAATATAAAACATCAATTCCAAAATTTGTAATATAAAATTCAAATCACTTAAAGCAACATAAACTATATTACGCTTTACTATCTTACAATAAACTATATAAGCAACATAAACTATCTTACAATATTCGCACGATGAACCTGCATTCGTTGCATATTGCTTTTCTTGTTTGTTCACGCATCTGGATTGCCTTTCCTCCTTTGGGCACCTGCCTTCCGCCTCCTCCACGGCTCCACCCCTTATCTGCATCAAATCTGATGCCAGTTACTGTACGATTCCCAGCGCCTTAGGCACCTGGCCTTCTGTGGAACAGCGGAAGAATAGTGAAGCAGCTTTGCGGATAAACTAGCTTTTTCACTTGACATTAGGCCGAGCGAGCCCCAAATGTGCATATTGAAAGGACTCGGAGGTCCGACGGAAAGAGGTCGGGACTTTCTCGAGGTTTATACTGAAAGGAATTTGTCTTTTCTAAATAATAATAGCCTTTTAAGACGTTTCACACAGATAGGGGAGGGACTCGCTTGGGAAGGTGTAGGCTGGTCCTGTTTAGTGCGCGACTGAGGAGAAGTTATAAAGGGAAAACCTGGGAGCTAGGATCATCAAATTTGGTAAGGTTCTGTTATAGCACGTAAAGAAATATCTATCTATGGGTTCAAGAGAAATATCTTGTGATCGGAAATATTTTGTCTGTAAAGTTGATACACACACCCAGATGATGACTGTCAGAACCTCGGCGACAGTAAATACTCTGTTGGGTGCATAGCTCTTGCCCAATTTATGGCTCTCCTGTCCTTTAATTTGATTCTGGATAAAAATATTTAGACATTTCCTGTACTTACAAAGAACTTCCTATACTTACAAAAATGGCATTCAGTCTATTTTTTAGTCGTTCTGAGCCTCGTAGACCTGCGAAGTTGGCAATTGGAAGCATTTGTACAAGGCAAACAATCCACTCTAATGCCCAGGAATCCTCCTATACATTTAGCTCAGAATTATCATCTTTAAAGGCTTTGGCTTTGAGAAGGTTTTAAAATTTTCGTAATGGCTGCAAGTCTCCCTCAGGGTTGCTTCTCATTTCTCATTTAACCAGGGTTGTTTCCTCTAGTCGATCTGAACAGATCTCGGCTCTCCGAAACTCTTACATATTAAACCTATTAAATATTAAATATTTCAATTCTTGGTTGTAGAAGCTTCTAAACTCTAAGAGTCTCTGAAGGCAGGGTGGTCTCCTAGAGTCCTAGACATTATTAAACCTATTAAATATTAAGTATTTCAATTATTGGTTTTAGAAGCTTCTAAACTCTAATAGTTTCGGAGGGCAGTGAGCTATTCAGAGCTTTTAAAGCAAGCATCGTGGTAGGAAGCACCGTGGCTAAATGAGAGAAATTTGCTTTCTTTGAAAATTTCAAAAAAAAATATGGATATTTGAAAATTTCGAAAGAAATATGGACTTAGAAAGCAAACTCACAAAGCTTCTGTCCAGAGAATCTTGAATATCTACGAGACACTAAAAGCTGAGTACCAGACCAATTCAGGTGCCAGATCCTAGATCCTACAAGAATAAAATACACTGGAGAACTCCGTCAACTCCGTCCCCCCGAAAGGGCTTTGTCCAATGGCTTATCCACTTTTCTTATTATTAGTGCAATTGAATCTACGCCACTGCTATTAATCAAACTTGGGTTATAACTTCTCTAGCTACTACCTATACCCATATTGTTGCGTTAGACTACTCCGTTAAGTGTGAAGGCTTCCGTCATTGTCCATCCTGTTCTTGGCGAGCGTTCTTCACGAGTGTCTTTCAGCGAGTCCCACATTTCACCGAGTCCCACATAGATCCTCCGTCCTGTGTTGAAAAAATGTAATTACTCGCAAATCCGTACGTGAGTACCACAGAGTA
The DNA here is from genome assembly GCA_001517045.1 of Pseudotsuga menziesii. Lineage (NCBI taxonomy): Eukaryota > Viridiplantae > Streptophyta > Pinopsida > Pinales > Pinaceae > Pseudotsuga > Pseudotsuga menziesii. The sequence continues at coordinate 169,657 of LPNX011053087.1, forward strand.
TGTACCAGTCAAGATCTTGTGGGTCAGTCTGACAAGAGAAAAAGAGGTCGGCGTGAAAAGTGAAAATTAAATTTTAATATTAACTGAGCGGTAAACTCAAATTTAGTCGGCTTGGTTTTGGCTAACTGCTGGTATCACAGCAAGGTTTATATCAGCTCAAGATTTAGGAAAAAAATCTTGTCTTAAAAGGTGAAAATTTAATTTTCTAAGGAAAGTTAATTAAAAAAATTAAAAATGGCTTCCACCTCTTGTTCATTGCAAACTCCAATTTTTACAGGTAAGAATTAAGAATATTGGTCTTTAACAATGAATGCTTTATTTAGAGGTCAAGATGTCTGGGAGATAGTCCAGCATGGTTATGCAGAACCAGCACACATGACAGCATATAACAATCTCACATAGGCTGAGAAAGATGTGTTGAGAGAACAAAGGAAGAAAGATGGAAAAACTTTGTTCTACATACATCAAGCTATGCATGAGAGCATACTCCCAAGAATAGTAGCAAAAACTAGTGCTAAGCAAACATGGGATACATTGGAGACTGCCTATCAAGGTTTGGATAAGGTAAAGACATCGAAGCTGTAGATTCTGAGAAGAGATTTTGAATCTCTATCCATGAAAGATTCAAAGAATGTAGACACATTCTACACCAGAGTTGTTGGGTTGATAAACCAATTGAAATCTCATGGAGAAGCCATAGAAGACCAAAGGGTTGTTGAAAAAATTCTCAGAAGTCTTTCCCCAAGATTTGAAAACTTGGTTGTGACCTTAGAGGAACACACAGACATGACGACATTTACCATTGATGAGTTGCAAGCTTCACTCATCAATCATGAACACAGACATCATTGGAAGGTGCATTTGCAGCACAGTCATCCATAAGTCGTGGTAGAGGATGGGTGAGAAACAACTTCAGAGGCAGAGGAAGAAGTTCTTCAAGAGGAGGACGAGGCAGAAGTCCTGCAAATGTTGGTGGCAGAGGAGATAATAAGAACCCAAGTCAGCCAAGCGGCCAGAGGTTTGATAAATAAAAAATTCAATGTCATTACTGTAAGAAATTTGGTCATTATGCATATGAATGTAGGAAGAAACAATATGACCAAGGAAGGCAAAACCCAAGTCAGTCGACCAACATCAGCACTTCGACAAGTGCAATGTTAATGGCATCGACATCTCCAGTCGAATGCAATGTTGTTCAAGAAAGTCCACATGACATATGGTACTTGGATTCAGGCTGCAGCAACTACATGACTGGTAACTTAAATTTATTTTCCAGTCTAGACAATTCAGTTAAAACTAATGTTATACTTGGAAACAATGTCCAAGTTACTGTCTTAGGAAAATGCACTGTTGATATTCTAACCAAACAGGGGGAGAGTAAATACATCCCTGGTGTCTATCATGTCGAAAGTCTGAAACATAATTTGTTAAGCATTGGACAGTTGTTACAAAAAGGCTACAGAATCTACATGGAAGATGATCACTGTGTGATCAAAGATAAGCGTCCAAGCGACCAGCTGATAGCAAAAGTGTCAATGACAAGAAACCGCTTGTTTCCATTGAGGATAGTTCCCGACATAAAAGGGAAGACAAATTCAGGAGCTACATTCAAGGCAGAAAGTGAAGAAACAGTCGAGCTCCTTGACAAGAGAGAAAATTGCAGCACTAATTTGCAAGTTGTATTTCAGACAGAAGTTTAGGATGAATCCTGGTTGTGGCATTTCAGATTTGGACATCTGAATTTTGGTGGGCTGAAGCTACTGCACACAAAGAATATGGTGAAGGGATTACCATTAATCGACAGACCATAGAGGGTTTATGAAGGCTGCATTTTTGGCAAGCAGCACAGAGAGACATTTCCAGTCAGAAAGTCTTATAGAGCATGCACACCACTTGAAATTGTGCACTCTGACATTTGTGATCCAATGCAGAAATCATCCATTGGTGGCTACAAGTATTTTCTAACTTTTATTGATGACTGACTACTCAAGAAAAACATGGGTATATTTCCTGAAACATAAATCTGATGCATTTGGTTATTTTCAGCAGTTCAAGGCACTCGTGGAGAACCAGAGTGGACACCGCATCAAGATATTAAGGACCGACAGAGGAGGTGAATATGTTTCAAATGAATTTTTAAATTTTTGCAAGACCCATGGCATACAAAAACAATTCACTGCACGGTATACACCTCAATAGAACGGTATAGCTGAAGGAAAGAACAGAACCATCATGGAGATGGCACGCAGCATGTTGGCATCCAAGCATTTGCCAAATGAATATTGGGGTGAAGCAGTCGCAACTGCTATATACATTATGAACCGGTGTCCGACAAAGAACAAAGTTCCCCAAGAAGCATGGACATGTATGAATCATAGTGTTTCACATTTAAAATTTTTTGGTTGTGTTGCATATGCTCATGTTCCAAATGAGCTGAGAATGAAGCTAGACAAGAAGGGACATAAATATATTTTTGTTGGCTATTCAGAAGACACAAAGCATACAAGTTGTATGACCCTGTCGCAAGGAAAGTGATAATCAGTTGAGATGTTCAATTTGTCGAGAATGAATCATGGGATGGAATCGTTGACATAAATGTTAAAATTGTGTCGAATGTCGACAATGATGATATGGAAGAGGAAGTGGTTCAAACACTACATGTAAGTCAATCGGTCATAGCACCGTCAACTCCCATGACACCACAATATGGTTTAATAGCACAAGGACCATCGACACAAGTAGCATCTCAAGCTGCATCGACAAGTACACCAAGAGGACAGCAGACTCCATCAAGCATTCCGTCTAGGTCGACATCAACAGAACCAATGAGGACAAGAAGTCTGCGGGAGATATATGAAGCTGGTACACCTAATTCATTCTCTCTCTTTGCATTATTTTCCCATATATATGATCCACTAACATTTGAAGAAGCTTTTGAAGAAGAAGTATGGGCACAAGCCATGGATGAAGAAATATAACATGCATTGAGAAAAACCAGACATGGGAACTGGTTGATGTACCAAAAGACAAAGATGTAATCAATGTCAAATGGATTTACAAGACAAAGCAAGATGCTGATGGGAATGTGCAAAAGCATAAAGCAAGAATGGTAGCAAGAGGGTTCACACAGCAACCCGGCATTGATTTCAATGAAACGTTTGCACTTGTTGCACGCATGGATACAATCACAACAGTTTTGGCCATAGTTGCACAAAACAAATGGCATGCTCATCAAATGGATGTCAAGTCGGCATTCTTAAATGGCTATCTGGAAGAGGAAGTATATGTGGAACAACCACAAGGGTATGAAGTTCCAAGTCAAGAGCATAAAGTGTACAGGCTTAAAAAGTCATTATATGGTTTGAAGTAAGCTCCTAAAGCTTGGTACAGTCGGATTGATTCCTATCTCACTGAAAATGGATTTCACAGAAGTGAAAGTGAACCGACTTTGTACACCAAAGTCAATGAGCAAGGTAAGATGTTAATTGTCTGCCTATATGTAGATGCTTTAATATTCATTGGTGATTTTGGCATAGCAGATTTTAAAGCAGTCATGGAAAGTGAATTTGAACTGACTGATCTAGGGCTTATGAAGTTTTTTCTGGGCATTGAAGTTCAACAATCTGAAAGTGGTATTTTTATATCACAAACAAAGCATGCAAGTGAAGTTTTAAAAATATTTAACATGTCTAATTGCAAGATAGCCCCAACACCAGTGATAATAGGTTTAAAATTGAGCAAGGATGATGAAGGATCCACTGTCGATCCTACGCTGTTCAAAAGGCTTGTTGGAAGCCTTATGTATTTGACAGTGACAAGACCGGACATTATGTATGGAGTAAGTCTAATCTCAAGGTTCATGGAGTCACCAAAAGACTCACATTGGAAAGCAGGTAAAAGAATTATGAGGTATGTAAGTGGCACAAAATACCTTGGCATTATGTATTCAACCTCAGAAAATTTTAAACTCATTGGTTACACTGACAGTGACAATGGAGGCAGCATAGATGACAGGAAGAGCACATCTAGGTACACATTTCATTTTGGTACAAGTGTTGTTTCATGGGCTTCAAAGAAACAACCCATTGTAACTTTGTCTTCAGCTGAAGCAGAGTATGTTGCAGCAACAAGTGCTACATGTCAAGTTGTCTGGATGAGAAGAGTCTTAAAAGACTTGTCACAGAACCATCAAGAACCGACAACAATCTTCTGTGACAACAATTCAGCCATAGCATTATCAAAGAATCATGTGTTTCACAAGAGAACCAAGCACATCGACACAAGGTTTTATTTCATAAGAAAGTTGGTGAACGATAAGGAAATTTGTTTGGAATTTTGCAGGTCTGAAGACCAACTTGCCGACATCTTCACAAAGCCATTGGCAAAAGACACATTCCAGTATTTGCGTAGTTATCTTGAAATGACAAGTTCTCCACAGTGAACTTTGTCATAAACAGAGCATGTCTAAGCTCTGAAACATTTTGTAAATTTTGTTTTCAAAATCCCCATCTGCTTATAACTAAGGGGAAGTGTTGGAAAAATGTAATTACTCACAGATTCGTACCTAACTTTTAGCCGACTCTGTCAGAGTCTGTACCAGTCAAGATCTTGTCGGTCAGTCTGACAAGAGAAAAAGAGGTCGACGTGAAAAGTGAAAATTAAATTTTAATATTAATTGAGCGGTAAACTCAAGTTTAGTCGGCTTGGTTTTGGATAACATTCTGGGCCTCGATCATCTATGTTCTGATAAACAGTCCTGTACAATATTATCATAAGGTTCTTCATGGTTTTGTGTTGTCAAATGAAGGGTGTTTAAAATGGTCTCAGAATTATCAGGAACTGCCAAAAAGGTTTGTATTGGCTTCAGTCCTGTACAATATTATGGTAAGGTTCTTCATGGCTTTGAGTTGTCAAATGAAGGGTGTTTAAAATGGTCTCATAATTATCAATATAGGAAGTGCCAAAAAGGTTTGTATTGGCTTCTCTTGGCGGCCGTGTCTAACTCCTTTGGAGAACCATGTCCATAGTTTGATACTGTATAAGTATACTACACGACATTATTTAGAAGAGTCTTACAAGCATCTTGAATAAAAGAATCAGGTTTATTTGAACTGTCATTAACCATTATGCCATGCCAATGAGCAAAATAGCAATCAAGGGCTCAGCAATGGACTCAAATGGTGCAAGGAACATCTGAGGAACAATATCATGTTTGGAAACCACGTGACAAAAGTTGCCTCCACAATTCTCACGACCAATTGCTTCAACAAGTCTTTCATCTCACACTAAAGGGTGACCAAATGTTATACAGAAGGGAGAGCAATCAAATCTTTTCCAGTATCCATAGTGTGGCCAAGGTTGCAACTGCCCCTCCTAAGGAATGAGCCACAAATATAATGGGTTTCAGGTGCCTTTGTTTTGAACACGTATACATTTGCATCTGTTTGATCGAGGAAGGCATCAACACAATGTTAAAATAGGTGACTAAGTATTTCCTCTTTATATGAATATAAGATCATTTCGTCATGAAAGTTAAATTTGTTTACCTTTGCTTGGAAATCCGTATTCTCCATGATATGGAGAAAGAACTTAAGAGCTTCCTTTTGGACGAGGGCTGGTTGATCATCATTACCCTTGAGGGACGCAGAGAAGACATCGTTGTCAGTTTGTATATCAATTGCCCTCTCCATATTTTCTCACATCTGCAACGCCTTCAAATTCATTCAAACTAAAATTCTCTAAGTTGTTTGCACAAAGTAACTCTTCCCAGCCTTGGACAGAGCTCCACATGAAATAAGAAAAGTTGCAATATACTGACCAACAGTGGACCTACAACAATATTTCTGTGAATTAGCACCAAACAGAAGAAGCAAGTCAAAAACAGATTCTTGGATTTGCCTTTGCTAGGCTGAATCAAACTCCCATTACTAATTATAGACAAATTCATTATTTACTACAACTCCATTCAACATTTTAAAGTAAATGCCATCATTTTATCTCTTCAAAAACAAACAACAATCATATAGAGCTTACTATAGTGAAAAATCCAACGTATTTACCTGGTATATTCTTTAGAATTTGTTCAGTCCAATCACTTATCCTAAAAACCTTCCAATTCCTCATAAGAAAAAATTTGAATATGTTAAGCTCTCCATATCCTTAATAGGCACAGATGTTATGACTATGAGTTGGAGCTACGCACCGGTAGCTTGAATGAAAGACATTGAAATCAAGACAAAAAATACAGATAATTTTACTCGAAAATCTATTCCAATCTCAAACATTATCATTATATCACCCATAAACTCAAATTTTACGAAAGAAAAAAACCAGTAAAATTAAAAGAAAATGCAATTATTTACTTTCCATGAAAATACCCAGTAAAGCTGCCAATCCCATCAAAATAGACACAAAATGGAAAGAAAAGAAACATATCAAAATGTAAAGAAAACAAACATGCCTTTCAGAAACAAAATGATTTCCCACTTGCTTCAACTACTTGAAATTTTAATACTGGATCGAATGCTGGATGCAGGTGGTCTTCGCTACATTGGTTGAATATGGTTCCACAAGCAGCTTTGGAGGTGTTGGAACAAAGATAACAACGTTTTTAGTCACTCATTACACAATTGCTCGGCTCCTTCTCTTCTCCTACTTTGAATCCTGCTTAAATTATAAATACATGGATGCAGCATTACAAGGAAGTTTTAGCTTTCTCCAACGGCATTGTGAATCAAATCAATCAAATCAAATAAACTTTCAACTAGTCTTTTTTAATATTATTATTACATGTAAGTAGGAAATTATGTATTTGCCTTCGTTTTGACATTTGTGCATAGATTAGGTTGACACCTTTGGTAGATGGCTTCAAGAGTGCAAGCATACACTCTACGTGCATGCAACAGTTAACTTGGATGTCAAGCTGACATTTTTAATAATTGTTGTCCAAGCCCATCCAGGTGGACTGTTGCATGCACTGGATATACATGAAACAGTCCAAGTGGATGCCATTTCAGAACAAGCTTACAGGTGCATGCATATTAACTACGAGTGTTTAAAGTTGTGAGTGTTATAGCAAATGGGCCAACTCTGCATATCATTATATGGGTTGAGAGTAATCATTTTATGGTTGTTAATTTAGTTGTTGTTTTTTTAGTGTTCAATTTGTTTTTTTTTAAGGCTTGTTGAGGTTTTTGACTTAGTTTTTGAAACTAAGAATTTTAAGAGTTTTCAGGGTTTAATAATCCGTTGTGTAGAGTTTCAATAGGTATGTATAAAACATTCCAAGTTTTAATTACATAAATCGGCAAGTTTTAACTTCATAAATTTATAATATTTTTTCTCAATTATATTATGATAAAAAACATATTTAATTTTTCTTGAAATATAAGAATTAAGCAAGTTTGAATTTCTCTAGAGTTTTTTGTTGTTGTTTGCTATGTCTATGAAATTCTTTTTTGTTGTTGTTTGCTATGTCTATGAAATTCTTGCTATATTGAAGTGTTGATGCCAAAGACATTTAGGTTTTTGTATGTGTGTATTGATTTCTATGTGTATTAAAAGATATTTGGAGCTTTTTGGCTCTTGTGTTAGCATATTTTGTTGGCATTAATTACAACCAACCTCCTCAGCTGTGGCAAGAGCTATCCATTGAGCTGCAGAGCATTTGATGCGGCTGCAGTAGGTTTGTTGACCGTTGGATCTCGAGCTGCAGAGCATTTAATGCAGCTGCAGTAGGTTTGTTGACCGTTGGATCTCGAGCAGCTCGAGATCCTCCAACGGTCAACAAACCTACTGCAGCCGCATTAAATGCTTTGCAGCTCAATGGATAGCTCTTGCCCTCCGCTGTTTCCTATCCGTAGATGGGAAGTTAACGTAGATGGGAAGTTAACGTGTCACTAATTTGATAATGGAGAAGCTTGTTAAGAAAGCCTCTAGATAAGGCTGGATCCTTCCAAGTTCCAGCTGTAGCTGTAGGAGCGTTTAGATAACAGGAATCTGCATAGAAGAGTCTAGATAGGGCATGCTTTGCTTATATTAGAAGTGGGAAAGGTGTGCATAGAATAAGAGATGAGTGAGATGTTGTAATGGCGGTAAATAGAAATGTTTTTGGTTCCAGTATGATGAAGAAACAAACTATTACGTTTTGTGTCTGTAGATATGGTTCATATGTTGTTTTTTTTTAACCCATTCATGCTTCTACCCGCGTCTTCATATTTTTTTTGTTACGACATTTCTTGAGCTTTATGTGACTGAGAATATCTGAGAATTTCATCCTAGTTCTTTTGTAGTATTTTAAGATTTCCATGATAATCTAAGTAGTGACTATTAGGATTGATTAAGATATTTTCTGTTGGAGTAAGCTAAACCTAAACCTGGTAAGATTTGTATTTGTATTTTTTTTTGTTATTTTTGGTTTAAATTGTAATTTTTATGTAAAATTTGTATTTTTTTCTGTTATATTTGTTCAAATTGGATGAATAAAATTTTTATTTTCATGGTTTAAAATGTAATTTTGATAAATAAAAAATAGAGTACTTATCATAAGTTCATGCCAAAGGCTACAAGCTCTGCCCATAGGCCATATTCGTGTTGTATTATTGAAGGAAAAATGCAATCCCAAGCTCTGGCAAGTTATTTTTATTTTTTTAATGATGTAAACACAGTTCCTCTAAGTCCTGGATGATATCTTAAAAATAGCTCAGTCAAGCGTTCCCTTTGTAGCCTTCTCTTTGCAGGAAATTTTATAGCAAAGGAGAGTCTAAGAGCATGGGTCATGGACACTTGGTCAAATGTATTTTTTAATTGAACTAGAAATGTATATGTATATATGCAATTTGACAAAGAGGCACTAAGTGAAATGATCATAGCAATTATAACTATAACTAAAAATGGATATGCATATATGCAATTTGACGAACTTTGTTCAAGCTTGATTTATCAATTATGCTATTGACTATTCCCGAGTGAGAGTTGCAATAGGAGAACTGAGAAAGTAGCGGGCAACCAAACTGTATGGTATGATGATGTTCAAAAAAAGAAAGTGCACTACAACGTTAGTGGAACAATCTTGAGTAGGTGCTACTTTTTCCCATATAGTGATCATATAATCAATAGCGGTGATGATATACTGAGCTTGGGAGTGTGTCTATTAGGTGGGCTAATAGATCTATTGAAATCAATTGCCCACTTCTCAAATGGTTTAAGTTACTGCAATTGTAAGCGTTGTTCTAGAAAATGGAGATCAGGCAATTCGAAGCAAACTGGTCGCGCTCTTTAGAATCTGCCATTTACTGAGTAGTTTGTCAATTTCCACTGGCAAAGATCCCCTTCCTGTGAATTTATATTTAGAGCGTTCAGTGCTGGTTCAACAACATGTTCTACATATGGATTAGTGCTTAAAGTAAACCCAAAATCTTGACCATTAATAAACTACATATATGTTAATTGTTCCCTCTATCATAATTCATTTTTATATTTTCGAAACACTTTCAAAACTGCTTTTGTTTCATTCTCAGAAATTATAATTTGTTTCTGAACATGCGTCCTCTTCACATTCCTATATATTATACAACATTCCGATAGGATTACGCATGGGCAATATTGAAACGGTTCTATCCAGCAGTATTGCTGCTGTGTTTTTTGCAGCTTTCATTGTTGTCGGAACCATGTGGTATGGCTCTGCAACTACTCCGGTCGAATTATTTGGTCCCACTATCGAATTATTCGGTCCCACTAGTTAGTTACCAGTGAGATCAGAGATACTTTTGGGTAAGGTAAACATATCCATGCAATAGGTATCATATGTGAAAACGTAGATATGTTAACTGTTCCGTCTATCATAATAGATCATCTGTTCAAAATCTATTTATTTAGATTTAGATTTTATAAAATTTCAATATATTATCTCATAATATATATATATATATTAAATTACAAAAAAAATCATTTATGAAACCATTTTAAATTTTAACACATTTTTTTGGTTACAATTATTTGATTTTACTTAACAAATTTACCATTCATTTATAACCACAATTGTCTTCGATGTCTGGGTCATTGGTCATGAAGAAAGAAAACAGTAGTAGCTGCAGTGACTAAGGACCTCATTCATAGTGTTTATCCAGGTGCTTTTTTTTATATCATTTTTAAATTATAATAAATTTATGTATACTTTACTAAAATGTATTTAGAGTTTTTATCTGTTTTCTTTATTATGTTGGAATCTCAAATAGAACATTCAGATTTCAACCTTTGTTATATGTCATTGAAATTAGCAGTTAGCCTCGAAAATAGGACATAAGGATTTAATGGAGTTTCTTATATCAATTTATTTAAATTAGTGTAAATTCCAATGGTAAAGAGGATGTGCGCAAGAAAAATACACTCGAAAGCTAAAACTATCTTCTACGAGTGTGCCACATAATTTATCTAAAAGCTCTATCTTCTCTTAAACCATTCAACCCAAACAAGCCCAGTTTTATCAAATCGGCCCTGAAAACTTCAAAAATAAAGAATCCACAACGCAGCGGTCATTTATTAGCCTTAATCTAAAGTTGGAGTATAAGCTTCAGCCATTTTTGCCAACACATTCACACTCACTCAATAAATTAATAAACATTCACACTCACTATTAATCAAGTAATAGTGATAGATGATATCAAGGGTATTGGAGTTGTATTCATGTCACTCAGGTTGGGTGGACGCAATTAAAATGTTCTTTAATGTTCTCATAAGGGTAGGATACATTCCAACATCAAGATTTTCATATTCATTTCTAGAATGGCTTACAAAGGGATATTTGTCTTTATATTCATTTTAAGTATGGCTTGGTAGGAGATATTTGTCCTAGTGTTTTACTAGATTCATTTTATGGAATGATAACTAATCAATAGTGACTATCTTTGTTTTATAGAGAAATTTAATCACTTGAAATATTGATTATACCACAGCCATCATGGCTTCAGTCCAACTTCTACTTAGTAATATATTGTAATTAAGTGGACCATTAACAAGTTCCACTTCTATATTAATTGTCTTGCCCATGGATTTATTTTAGTAGAGCCAATGGATTTCCAACATTACAGGGACATTACACAAGTGGACACCCCCTCATCTACAACAGTTCGTTTGACCTTACAATCAAAACTTGGATTTGAAAAGGTTCATAGTGAGGCTTCCCATTGTTTAAATCAAATCTCAACAACTGACTCTCTAAAGGATCCAAGGCCCCTTATAATTAGAAGTAGGGTCTTCCATTGAGTAGAACAACTCTAAAGGACTTAAAGATGGGCATTTCAGAAGGATCTTGGTCCATATCCTCTACTATGCTATAATTTTGAACAATACACACATTTGGATTGCACGTTGGATTACATGTGGCTTTTTTCGAACACCTTTAGGTATTATGGGCATAATTGTCTTTGTTTTTCTACACGTTTCTTTCATTTTATGATGCAAAAGTGCATAAAGAGATATATTTTGCAAACTGGATGATATCTCAAAAATAGTAAAGTTCGTAGAGCATGGGCTATGGACTTTTGGTCAAATGCATTTTTTACTTTAACTAGCAATGGATATGTATATATGCAATTTGACAAAGAAGAACTACCTGAAATGATCTTAGAAATTATAACAACATCGGTTATGGAATTTATTGATACAAATATCTTATAAGCATTTTTTTCATTGAAGAGTCTTTAACTCTGTTGTTGTAATTACAAATATACTCATATCTTAGAAATAGGGTTTCAATAGCATTTCAAGCGAAGAGTGATTCTAGACAAAGCTCTTTAAGCATGGTATATTTTCAATGGGACATCACATTGTTGATTTGTTTAACCGTGTTGTTCAATTAGGGTTCCCACCGTCTTGGTCCCACTCCATAATTCACCTAATTTATAAATGGACTCTAGTGCAGATTACGACCATAGTGAGACACACATTCCAAAGATATATGCCATCGCCCTTTATTTGCAGTTATCTAAGGAGCTGGAGAGAAGAGGCCTTACAAAACGTGCAGTCAACAAGAAAAGAAACAATTTTTTATAGTAGACAGCATGGGTTATGGAATTTATTGATATAGTCTGGAAATTTTATAAGTGGTATTGTGCACCATCTTTGCATAGGAAAAGACACAAAGTTAAACTTGTGCCAATGAAGCGGCTTGATGTAAATTCTTTATGACATTTTTCCTATGAGTAAACTAGCTCGTACAATCATTGTAACCATCTCTGATTCAGAGCGCTATCACTTTCCATCAATTCTAGAGTTTGACAATTTTGTAACCCTTCTTCATTTTTCTTTGCATTTTTCTAAACAGGTGACGATTTTACGTGTATTTTCGACTCGATTTTGCCCATTTTTGTAGAAAAAAATGGCAGAATTTTCAAAATGCGAGAGAATAGTGTCAAATTTTATAGAGTGAGGGTGCAAAAGACGCGAGATAACAATGTCATATTTTACAGAGTAAGGGTGCCTAGGGTTCTTGAGCTCCCTTTTTCAATCCATATTTTTGTTATTTCACATAGTAAATCCTCTGAAATTTCATCAGAATGATGGTAGCTCAGCTCAAACACAGGTACTGAACTTGGGTGCTACACCTCTCATTTATATTTTTATGAGCTATAGACTAACCAACATAAATTCGTCTTCTAGTTGTTCTTTCTCAATCAAGCTAGAGCCTACCTAGGTTCTGTGCACAACAAAAAATTGAAAGATATGTTATTAGTTAATCTAAAGCTAATTCAAGCTTAAACAGACCATGTAAATTCCATCTTACAACCATAAACGCGAGAAATATGCAACTTTGTTACTGACTAACTCTTGTTTCACTTTGTAGTTTTTTTTTTAAATATTGATAATATTTTTTAATTATATTCTTTTATTTCTCTTTCCAAAATTAATGTTTTATGCACGTATTAGGGTTCAGATTGGAAAATTACATATTTTCATAAATTCTTGTGACAAAGTTCTTATTAAATTTTTTTATACTTGCTAATTTAAAGAAACTCAGACAATGCTCTTATTAATGTTCTATATCTAATATTTCAGACCGGAAAGTACTCAAGTGACAGTCTGACATCCGTCATTTCAAACTGGAAAGTATTACTCAACGGCAACTATCGCCGGCCAGACAATGTTAAAGTGCACAGCCCCATGCAGGCCTGGAATTTGAAGTTCCACAGAACGTTTTTTTCATTTTTACCCGTATTTGACGGGTGCAAATTTTTTTAACACGTCAATGCTGACGTCCTCCAGAATTTTCGAACCGTCAAACTGACGTCCTCCAGAATTTTCGAACCGTCAAACTGACATCCAGTCGTATTAAGCACACGTCAAAATCTACGGTAGTAGGCTGTAGCCTGTAGCCTGTAGGTACTTGCAAGTTGCAGTTGCAGTCTGAGTCGTAAGTGTCTGTGTCTCATATAATGATCGTAGTTGGATCTTAAAGTGCTGATCCATCATCCAACTACCAACACTTATTGCTTTCCATGCGTCAAGACTCAAAATAAGAGAGGCCGGAGGCGTGTAATCTTGTAGAAACGAGTGTCTCTCTGGCCCCGTGATGACCATGAAGGCCACAGCTCAAAACCCTAGACTTTTAATTCGATTGTGTGGAAAAATGATTGTTTTCTAGGAACATAAAGGTGAAGGAGGAGGTTGCTCTGCAACTCCTTTTGCATTTCGGCTGCTAGAAAATTTTCCTTCCCTTCCCTGGTTGTAAGGCAAAAAAGTATAAATTTTAGGTTAGCACCATGGAAAAATTTGGCTCTGCTGAGGCTTGTCATGAAAACTGCAGCTAACTGTAATTCTTGCAATGGTGGCACCAGCATGCCCTTGAAGGTCGAACAGGTACATCATTAATTCCTTTTAAAAAAAAAATCTTGTTCAACCTTAGTTATGGGATGTTTTCTAACATTCAGTATGTCTTACATGCAGGTCAGAGAAACTCTTATAGGAAAGGGTGAACCAGCTATTTGTAAAGTCTCCTCCTTATGGGTAAGCACCAAGCAATCTCCATGCCTGGCTCGTGAGGATACCAATAGGTTCTTGTGTTATGTTTGTTTTTTTTTTAAACAATGGGGAGGTTTTTCCCTAAGTAGGTCTGGTACTGTAATGAACAAGAGGCCTTCATTTTGAATCAAAGGAAATTCATGAATTTTGGTTTTTTTAATCTGGACCCGAGCTGAATATCATAATTTCTAGTTTTTTTTTCATTTATTCATTTAATAATATCATATATATTCATGGGCTCAGCTCTGCACCCCTGCTATTATAAATTCGTCGATCTCTTTGTGATTTCTTGCTAGTGCCTATATCTGGTGATTCTTTATTTATTTCTTAACGACTGCTTTTGAATTAAATCAAAATAACTACAAAAAATGTTACTCAGGTGAATGTTAATTCAGGGCACTGGGCTCTTAGTGAAAGTTAAAGCTCGAAGCATTTATTTCCTTGGATTCGAACTCATAATCTATGTTATGAAGGTAATTCAAATCTATAGAGGGACAGGTACACATTTGCCTTATGTGTTATCCCTCTTGAATACCTTACATTAATGCCATTATTAGCATTAAATCCCCCCCTTAAGGAAGTTACGAAGGATATCGTTATAGAGTTGTTGAGTGACTGTGAACACCCAATAATCTACCCATTAATCTAATAACATGTAGGCCTGTCATTAACTGCTTTTTCTCAGCTGATTTATATGATCGATTCCATTCCAGATCCCAATTCTCGTAATGTGGGTTGGGTACCTCTGTCACACTGTCAGCCATTGTTCGCCATCACTCAGTGATAGCAGAGCTCCAACAACAACTACAACATCATGCCCTTGCCCTTTACTTTACTGACCTGGCTGGCGGTGTACTTTGACATCTAGGTAGACAGTTAACTTTGGAGCAGAGGAGCAGCTCACAAATTACAATCAATCAAAGAAAGAAACCAACAACACTCATCAAATCAGAAACCGAAATTAAAATAATATGAAAACCAACAATACTCATCAAATAAGAAACTGAAATTAAAATAATATGAAAGTTTTCATATAAGAGATTGAGAATTGTCTGTTAATTAATCATTTTCAAACTGATTTCTTACTTAGAGTCAATCCGAATCTTAAATTATCAATTAATTAACATTTTGAATGTTGCTGGCATGAGACCACTTTCTCATTATTAGTTATTAAAAAATATCAACCAATTATATTATATTAATGCTGATTAATACTTCAAAATAGACATAAAACAAATTTTAAATAATAAATTTCATGTAATTAAATTTAATTACTAATTAGCTAATGGTTTGATGTTACTCAAACACTGGTCTCAGAAAATTCAAATTCTTAGAAGGGCATTTAAAGAGTGTTTTTAAGTCATATTTCCATAAGATTTAATGATACGGTTGATACTCTAAGCTATGTCCCTAAACTTTGGATCAGGGAGAATTCAAGAATCATGGAAGGTGCCATGACTTTCTAAGATGTTTTTTACTTTAAGGAGTTTATGTAATTTTTTATGGTTCTAGACTTTTTTTTGATAAGCAAATATAGTAAATTGTAAGAACTGAAGAAAGGCAGTATAAAGTATTTTTTAAAGCAAACTGAAATTAAGGGTTTTTCAAGAATTGTTCATTGATGACTGATATAACCTTTCCTTGATTTTAAAGAATAGCAAGAAAGTTTTTTGTGAAAAAAAAACTAATCAATTTTAGAATAATGATGATATTGTATTAATATAAGCTTTAATCAAGAATATATATATATATATATATATATATATATAATCAATAAAATTTAGTTTAAATTAAAAGAGTGATTGTTATTATACTATTTTTATCTAAATTTAATTTTTATAAATAGTATGTTTTTTTTTTTTTTTAAATTCAATTTTTGTAAATAACATATTAACTTTTTAATAATTTTATTGTTCTGCTATTTACTCTGCATGCCATATTCATTTTTATACTGATACCTTAGATATCATCATCTAAATGAAAATGAGAAAAAATATTAAAACTCTACATCCTAATTATTAATAACAATACCACACATCCAGTGCTCACTGTAAAAGTCTCTAAGTTTTTAATTAAATGAAATATTTTTAGTTAATATTTAGGTTATGGTTCTTCACCGAGTACTATGAGTGCAAATGTACCATTATAATGGTTCAGAGACCCATTAATACATATGGACTTACAAACGTTGCATTAATGGTTCAGAGACCCATTAATACATGGCACATTGACTTACAGGAACTACGTCGTGGTTGTGATAGGTGTCAGGGTGCACACCTTTAGCATGCATATTTATTAGTTTCTCGATTGATCTTATTTCTTTGACCACAAATCCGTTGTTTCCCTGATAAAAATAAAAATACAAAGATCTGCAACTTGAGTCCCAAAAGGCTTGAATCCTTCTGTTTCCAAAGAAGTCTTGGTTAGGGTCCATTATCTTCTTGAAGAGTGCGTCAGGCTTTCTAATCCCGTTGTGGATGTTAGTAAAACAATATCAAATGTAGCAGTCAAATGAGGAGGAATCCTTAAGCACTTTAGTGTGTTTTTTAAGAAGATATTGCATTGGAAGCTAATAGGTCATGACTCACCACGATGCAACCAAAAATTGTCTAAAACACTAATTTAACTTCCACAAATGCTCTGAAATAACCTAAAAAAGGCCAAAAGCATTTTTCCACTGACCAAGACTAAAATGCCTTTGATACTTACGTGGCTAAAAAAATGTGTACAATCTAGGAGAGATCATAGACTAACACCCTCGCTTATAGGTTGCCTTGTTGCTGGTTGTACACATTTTTAGTGTAGTTGTAGGTTTTATCCCATAACTTCTGCTCATTTTATGGTATATGCCTTCAACGCTTTCATTATGGAACTGGGATGATTGGCTACACGATTTAACATGACTTTTGTTTTTTGCGTGTATTTTGTTTCTCTTATATTAAATATGTATGCTATGCACCTTGTAGAAACTCTTGTGAATAGAAATAGGCACACAATCAACTAATAGATGAAGCAGAGATAGTAGAAACTTGCTACAAATATTGTCATTTTAAGAATGCTTGTTGAACTCTTGGATTGTTCTATCCTAGCCTATTTCCATATTCTCCAGATGATCTGACATGTTAACATGTTGTTTACCCTGGATTTCCTCACATCATCACTGGAAACTTCAGAAAGTCCTTTCAGACATCTCTCTTGAAATGTTCAAAGTTTAATTTATCGGAAATTTCCAGAGTCAAAATTGGTCTCAGAATCCGCTGAGAGTTAGACTAGACTAGGATCACAATCAACCAAAGTCTTAGTTTATAAACCAGTTCACAAAAATACAAAATTGGAAAAAAATATATTCATGTACATCAATGTTGAACCAATTGAACCAACTAGTATGACCAGTTCCATACTGAACCATCCAGTTTGACTAGTCCTGTACTTAACCAGCCAGCTCGCTGGTGAAACCAGTCACCAAAGTTGTTCAAGGGTCGGTCTATCTTTTCTTAGGGTCAAACCAACAGAACCACTCGGTTTCAGTACCGGTATGGCCAGTTTTTAAAACACTGATAGGGAATTAAAATACAGATCTCTTGGGTGATGGATCCTACGCTATAAAAATTCAAATGGATTGATCTAGTTTTCTAAAAATTTTATAATATTTCCTAATGTAATTTATCATTCTTAACTAGTTTTGTATAAGTTATTTGTTTATATAGATTTTTTTTTGAAGCACACTTTTTTTTATGTGGTTTTGTTTGAGTTAATTTATTTGGTTTGGTCTATTTTTTGTATATAGGTGGTTAATGGTTAAAACTTACAATGTCTGGAAAAAGAAAAATCCAACTCACAATTGGAGACATGTATGGATGGAAAAAAGGACAAACTTCCAATATTGAAAATGATTCAAACACAAGCGAAGAAGTTTATAATACTCAATTGCAGCAACAATTTGATGAAATATTTGAAAGTTTATCTGACGAAGAAACAAATGAAGTTGAAGAAGAGGTTGATAATCACAAGAAAATGAAAGCGCAAACAAAAAGAAAATTTCGTATGGAATGGTTAGATAAGTTTGATTGGTTGAATTATGTGAGGCGGGATGATGAAATATATATGAAATGTAGCTACTG
>LPNX011053087.1:188729-249217 GCA_001517045.1 Pseudotsuga menziesii
TGTGAGGGATTCTTAATGAAAGAAGCATGGAAGGTCTTTCGTAACACAAAACAGTGGCACACAAATTATCCTCATATAATGAAATTATGGCAAGCTGTACTCACTATTCCTGCAAGTACAATGGATTGTGAAAGAGGATTTTCTAAGCAAAATACCATTAAGGACATTCGAAAATCAAGGTTAGGATTGGATACACTAGATGTGCTGATGAGAATATCTTTAAATGGACCTGAATTATCTATTGTTGATTGGAATGCAGTGTATGAAATATGGAGAGATACAAAGTCAAGAAGAGTTCTTGAGCTTTAAGAGTTGGGAAGTCTTCCTAATCTTCTCAAGTGAGCTGTGTTTATTTTCAAACCAATTATATAACGTTTTTGGGCTGGATGCAGCAAGATATCTACTGATGAGTTTTTTACTTTCCAATGAAGCATAACTACACTTGCAATTTATGTGGGGGGGATATACTATATTGTGGTGTTTTCATGGTGATCTGGTCATTATATCTAGAATGAACCTGAGATTTAAGGCTCTTAGGAAGTGAGGTGTGTAATTTATTTATATTGACAAAACAAAGGCTTAATTTAGAATTCGGTTATGGTAAAAATATTCAGCGAGAAATATCATGGGGCGGGGGAAGATAGAGCTGAAGAAGATAGAGAGCACAAGCAACAAGCAAGTAAATGGACTCTCAGCCCTTGAAATATCCACGTTGAAACATTGGTGCGATGATATTTTTAAAATGAGACATTTATTTCCACTGGTGACCTTTAATCATATATACTGGGAGCACAATATGCTAGCTGATAGCCTATCCAAATTGGATCTGAATATGGAGGTGGGATCTGGACACTTCACTGAATCCTTGGATGGGAAGGTTATTGAAGAAGGCCAAATTTCTCTTTTTTGATGGTTGTATATATTATTTGATGGCTGTTTATACTATTTGCAGCATGGGAAGGCTATTGAAGAAGGCCAAATTTCTCTTTTTTGATGGCTGTATATATTATTTGATGGTTATTTATACTATTTGCAGCATGGGAAGGTTATTGAAGAAGGCCAAATTTCTCTTTTTTGATAGCTGTATATATTATTTGATGGTTGTTTATACTATTTGCAGCATGGGAAGGTTATTGAAGAAGGCCAAATTTCTCTTTTTTGATTGCTATATATATTATTTGATGGTTGTTTATACTATTTGCAGCATTCTGATGTTCATGTATATTTTTTTTCCTTTATGTGGCTGATTTGGGAGACTATCAGCTAGTTGTGCTGTGATTGGATATATGTTTGCAGGTCATATAGACATTTCAGTATTCTGACCTGAACATTCAGGGATGGTGAGAAAGTCTGCTATGTTTCAGACTTTGTTTTGGCTGGCAGTCTTTATTTTCCTCTTTATTTTGGCAGGCAGACTTAGCAGAAAATTGCTTTCTTTTGGTGAATGGGTGGCTGGAATGTTTATTCACCACCTGGCATATTGATAGCAATACTGTAACTTGTTGATATAACATGACTACAGTAATGTATGCTGCAACCCAAAACCCTATACCCTAATGCGTGCAGCAACCCTAAACCCCAACTTTTAAAGCCCTGGCTAGCGCATGAATTGAACTGTAGATTCCTTCGAGCACAAATTGCCTGTTGGTAAATAAACTGCAAATGAAATTGAAGAGAATCCTGTTGTATGACACGATATAATGTGCAGGGGAGACATCTTCTACAGATAATTCGTTTATTCTGATCAGAACGTGTTTTCAATTGTTTCTGTTGGAAAAAGCTAAATATTTCTGAGATAAATTAATTTCTCAGTACAGTGTGATTTGTCCACTTTTAACTATATATTTACTTAGATTCTGAGACTTATTCATTTTTCAGTTCTCTGTGATTTCATGTTAAACTTTACTCGTAGAATCAGAGGTTTAATTTATTTTTAGGTACTGACAGAAAAGTCTGCTGCTATATTAAGAGGGTTTGTCAATCCGGCCCAGAAGAAATCAGAAAAAGAAACTTCAATTTATTTGTTCTTTCAGTATTGTGAGATTTAATATAGAATACAAAAAAGTATTTCTAGGATTTTTGAGATGAAGCGTTACAGTTTTGATCTTTAAAAAGTTCTACTTTACAATATATTTAATTTTTAATTATATTCTAAAACGTTTGTAATAAGATTGTTTATTTTATTTTCAAAAGAACAAAATTTATAAATTACCCCTCTCTATGAGCACTCGAGTTGCTCTAAACTACTGTAGGTTTATAATTGCCCCCGCAATACGTAGTAGAATCAATTGGAAGAAAAATAAGCAGTGATTAATTTGTATTTCAGTATCAATCAAGAACAAAGTGTGTGCTCCTTTATAGCAAACTTAGAAATGAAAATATATTTTACAGGCACCAAATTGCCGAGGACGTAAAATGACAGGCACCAAAAACTTGAAAACGTCACCAAATTTTCACATGACAGGCACTGGAAATTTGAAATTCCAGGCCTGGCCCCATGTGACGGCCATCATTTCATTAATATGAGCCGTTCAAAATTGATAGGTACAGGTGCACCGCCCCCGTCATTTCTGACAGGTAATTATTACTCAACGACGGAGTAGTACAAGCACTTGCCACTAACCAAAACGACGAACAATACTCTACATGCAGTAGAGTATTTAATGCGACGGCGGTCGCACTGTCCGCCGTCGGATCGCTCTTTGGAACGGATCCGACGGCGGACAGTGCGACCGCCGTCACATTAAATTCTCTACTGCATGTAGAGTATTGTTCGCCAAAACAACCAAAACGCCCCCAAACCGGAATCCGACAAACCATTTTTTTGGAAATCGCAACTTAGTTTAAAAAGTAATTTCAGAGATATGAGTAGTTTTAAAATTAGGATATGAGTAGTTTTAATTTCAGAGATATGAGTAGTTTAAATTGCTAATAGCTGTGTAAAAATTAGCATCGGACATAAAGCGATGATTTCTGTCCAATTCATAGTGTTGGCCCTTGGGAGGTTTATGAACGAAGAAAAGGATAAATGTGCCGTAGTTTAAGGTTGATGGTTGGGATTTCACATTTGAAAAGATTGATTTCCCCACTTAATGAGATTTTGCTTTATATACACTTTTTCTTCTGCGTCCAAGTGTGCACGACGGTTAGGAATTTCGAACTCTTAGTCAAAATTGCATCCTTACTGAAATAAGTATGCGTCATTCTCTTTAAACTTGTAAGTTGTTTTTAACTAGAATCTAAGTGACAATGTTCTTATTAATTTTAACTTGTGAAGAGATTTCTGAAATAAGTATGTGTCATTCTCTTGGGAAAAAACTTTTTTTGACAATATTTTCATTCACTCACTTTTCTAATTTCAAAGTCTATTACTAAATTGGTATACATTCATTTTATATATATTAAAATCTCTTTATACTGAACTGAAATGCTCAAGAATCTTTCTAAAATGGACAATCTAGAATCATTTCAATGATGTCTCGTCTATTAATATGTCGATTTGTACATTTGGTGTGTTGAATTAGCCTACATGACTGATTGATCGTTGTCTCTGGAGCCTGCGCTAATTATATGGGTGTTTCATTATATGTTGTAGGATGTGTTTCCTGATTAACTTCCCCATTTCCTACTCTGATAACTAAACTTCTGTACATTTTTGCATATATATTACAATTTCTTTATATAGAACTGTAGAATGAAATGCCCAACAATATTCCCTATACTGAAGTATAGAATGGGCTACGCAATAGATCTGATCAATGACGTCTTGTCTATTAATATGTCAATCTCGCCTTCTGAATTTGGCTGCATGATTGATTCATTGTTATATATGGAATCTGGGCTAATTAAATGGGTGTTTGATTATCTGTTCAGCCATAGTATTTCGGAGATGCAATCATAGTGAACGACAAGCCGTGGCCTTACTTGAAGGTGCAAAGAAGGAAATATCGATTCAGAATTGTGAATGCCAGTAACGCTTGCTTCTACAGGTTCATGTTGAGCAATGGACTAAACATGAGGCATGTGGGCTCCGGCTCGACCTACTTAGCAATGCACGTGATTGTCAAACAAATCATGTTGGGTCCTTTTGAGTTTGCAAACATCGTCATCGACTTCATCGATTCACCCACAGAAGAGGCCATCTTAATGAATGAGAGGCCATCTTAACAGGGTAATGAAATTCATGATTTACCCGAAAAAGGGCGTTGCCTAGCTCGGCCGCGATGAAAGACGGATCCCTGAAATACTGGTTGAATACCGTTGTCCTTGAATGGAAAGCACTGCCCATATGAGGTACATATCCATGTATGAATACGAAAGCACTTCGGGAGATCCGACCCATTTGTTCTTCAACGGATTACCCTGGGGTTCATGGCGATCTGCTCCCTTGCAACATATATCTCCGATGAGATGCTTCGTGTTAACGATTACAGACAGAGAAATTTGTTATGGTTTGAAAACATATTTTCCTTCCCGTTAGAATATTAAATACATCACAATGCTCATCTCTTGTATGTCTATCAGATTTTACCTTTGTCAGTAAAATGATGTCACTCTTGACTAAAAGGGTTTAAGACAAGCACACGTAGAAATTATTTGAAATTATTTAATATCGCGTTTGTATAAGGGGGAACTCCTCATTGGCTATTGATAGACCAGACAACGAAATGGTTAGAGGAACAACCCGAGTATAAATTCAAAAACTCACTGAAACAGGGAAATGAAACGTCGAGAAAAACTTCAATATGTTGTCATTAGAAATCATACACGTGTTAAGTTTGTTTTTTAATTTTCAAATATTTTTTTCAATAATTTATTCTTTTAATATCGCACCCAACTAAGAAATATATGAGAAATTACCCTGAATAATCGTTTTCACCTTATTTCACAGCACGAATAGACTTGTACTTATTTCATGTATTGTAACATTTGATATTCTTTCTTTCATATTTACAAATATCCAAAGAAAAAATAAGTTTCTTTTATTACTTTATTATTATTGTTTGAACAAATATATGTTTACGCTTTTGTATATTGATCTTGTTTATGTTCAATCTATAGTTTTGTAATGTTAATTAACCTTCATGGAAATTTCACACACTACAGCATTAGAAGGAATGAAAATTGCACCGTCATTTTCTTCCGACGGCTATGCAAAGACGAAAAACACTTCATATGTCACACTTCGAAAAAAAGGAAGAGGCGCACCTTCATTCTTTGCCCCTTTCACACTTAAAATTGCAACCCTCAATCCTTGAATTCCCCCTACTAAATGAAAAACCAATGTTGATTACCAATCTAATAGAGTCAAACTTGATAACTACCTAGCCCTTTATTGTTTTACTTGTCGTAGATTACATGGGTTTCTATTTATTGTTTATTAATACTAGCTCTAGAGTTTTCCTTTAAATTTGATTGACTACTATGCCTATCATAGATTTACTAGACTTGCTTTCATCACATAAAC
Source organism: Pseudotsuga menziesii (assembly GCA_001517045.1). Classification (NCBI taxonomy): domain Eukaryota; kingdom Viridiplantae; phylum Streptophyta; class Pinopsida; order Pinales; family Pinaceae; genus Pseudotsuga; species Pseudotsuga menziesii. Next base: position 194,197 of record LPNX011053087.1, read on the forward strand.
TTATATTATCTACACACACAACTTTCTCTCATTTTTGCAACGTATCAAAGTTCTCTTCGGTGTTTCATTTCGAAACTAAAGGAAGAGGCGGGTGAAATTAGAGTTTCAATTTCATATATGTTAATGGATTCTCTCTAATCACATCTCGTCAGCCAACTTTCGTTGCTATGCCTTACACCCAAATCTTCATATCCAGCTGTAAGAATCAAAGTAAAGGACAGGAGAGCAATAAATTGAGCATCTCAGCACTGGTTCCACTAGCAATGATCTTATCCCTGTCAGAGCAGGTATAGAATCAGATCTAGCTTGATGGCTTCTTTGAAACTAAGGACGATCCTATCCTTGTCAGGGCGGGTATAGAATCAGATCTAGCTCGATGGCTTCTTTGAAACTAAGGACAGGGAATTAATAATAAATAATTATTATTATGTGCAATCTAAATATTATTTAAAGTGAAGTTCTCAATTTGTATGGTGACATAACATTGAAATAATCTACATATAAATTTTCATCGCTATTTGGTTTTTAATTATTTAATCATTATCTTTTCTTGTTTTATATAACACATAATATGAATGTGTTTGTATAGACTCATAAATGTATATATAACACATTTTATAATATTTTTATTATTAAACTGTTAAATATAAATATATATCTATGATCCTATATTAAAACATTATTATGTTTTTTTCTAATATATTAGCAATAAGCTAAACATATATTATGGGTCTTGTTTTACATTTATGTAATATTATAAAATTAAACTAAAGTAAATTTATTAATATAAATGCTTATATTAGAGGTGAATCATAGACTCATTATTTAAGTGGCTGGAATGTGGGCACAACACATGGCTACTCACATGGAAAGAACACCCAAATTTGCTAGTCACTTTGAACTACTCTCTAGAACCTCATACGGTAGTGGTGTGGAGATTAAGAGTAGACATGGTGGGAAAGGCTAAATTCATGTCCCTTAGAGAACCTTCTCAACAGTGCATGATAAATTTATGAATAGATTGAAGGTGAACAAAAGAAGGAGAACAAAAAATGGGTAGTGAAAGTGTCGAATTTTAATCCAATCCTTGATAATTAATTCAATTATACATTTATTTCATTCCACATTTTTATTGCATATCATTATTCACTTGCAGGGGAAAATAAAACAAGGATCACTAAAAGATAACCGTGCACAAGAGACACATAGCTTTTACCCTGGGAAACCCAAACGAGAGAAAACCCAACAAACTTTTCTCAAAAGAAATAAATCCAATTCAACTATAATACCAAATATGAATTTGAGCCCTAGCACAAGAGAGGTTCACCCTCCTCTACAAGAAACCCTAACAAGGGTAGATAATATTCCAAGAGAGTAAGAGAATAAGAGAGCCCCAAAAAATTATGCTTCATGCTTCATGCCTTTTCTAGACCTTCCTTGGAGGTGTGCACTTATGGAGAGAAGAAGATGTGATGTGTGAATGTGTCCAATGAAGCGTGAGAACACTTCTATTTATATTCTTTAATTCACCTCATTTACACTCTTGAAGCCGACTTGTACTTTTCTATTCTTGGGCCAAGTTCCCCTTCTTGCTGGGGTATTTTTTGCTTTCTTGTCTTCCACTTTCTCCTGGACATCTTCAATGGATTTTCTTAACTTCTTTGGTTATTTCTTCATCATAGAAAAGTTCTCCTTGTTGACGTCTAACTCCTCACATGCCAATCAAATTCTTCCATGGAGCTCTAATGTTGATTTGACCATACTTTAAGAAGTCTCAAAACTCCTTAGATCTAGTGTCAAATACAACATTAGAGTAGGCTTTGTCTATATCACAAGGGATGAAATCCCTTATCACATAGACAAGTCAACTCACTCTACTAGAATAGATCACTCCCATTATAGTGCAATCCCACATAGAGTATGCAATGTGACCTCTAGCCTTCAAACACTCATAGTCAATCCACATGACTAGATAAAGTCTAAGAATCCGAGCCTTAATACACATAGTCAATACATATGACTAATTAGGGATACAAAGGGGCCATTCACTACCAGGGTTGCAAACCCATTTGGGAGAATGATCTACAAAATGTTTCCCCGTTGCTAAAACCATGGAGAACATAAACACTCTCCCTCAGCGAGTGGGACATTCTACATCATTCCAATCTGCTTACTTGGTGAGATGCCCATCAGTACTACATTTGTACAGTACATGTACTGCATCTGCATCTATATGTTACATGTATTGCATCTGCATATGTATTGGATTTGTATCATATCTGTACTGCAACTGCATCTTATAATGAAACTACATATGTACTACGATCTAGGCCATTCACCTCTTGTGAATGTCTTCCACTGTTCTATTGAATCATTACGATTTCCAGGCCCCTCATCTTATATGAATGCCTTCCTTTTGATCTTTAACACCATCATGGTGTATGGTCCATTCATATCTCATATGAATGTCTTCATGCTCATCGCGGTGTCACATCCATCAACACTCCCTCTCACTTAGAGATGCATTCTCCATCATGCTAAGTGTGTCCGTAAAGTTTACAAACTTTGTCTTGGACAGAAGCTTGGTGAGAATCTCAGATATTTGCTCGTTTGTGGATATACTGGAGCTTCACACTCTTAGACAATACTCAACACCTAAAGCCTTATTCACAAGGTTGTGTTAGATCCATTCACCACTAACTGTGGGTGAACATTCAACTCGATGATGCACAATTGATGATTCATCTAGGGCATCCATCACTAGCCAGGTCAACATGGCCATTCAACTGCTCATATGTCTACATCATGTCTTGTATGAAGTCATGCAAGAAGCCTCCAAAGCTACATTACTTCACAACTTATGACACTAGTTGCATTGGTTGCATAATAATCTGCTTCCATTGTACTTTGTGCGATAGGGGTATGCTTCTTGCTAAACCAAGATATCATGGTTGATCCCAAGCTGAAGCAACACCCCAAGATGTTATTTCTATCCACTGCACTTTTCTGGGTCAAAGTATATATATTGAAGATTCACTTCATCACCTGATATGTCTCTTAGATCATATCATGTTGTCTTGATGCCTCCTCATCACTGGAAGGTTTGGAATCGATGATGTTTCTAGGGTATTTTTCTTCTCTCTCCGAAAGTATCACTAGGAGATGGATTCCTCTCTACATCCTTCAAAGTAACATCTCTAGGTCCACTAATTTTGTTTTCTTTACTGACTCCTCCTGAAATTGTGAAGGATGAGCTATTGGAGTTTCCTTCTTGGGCCAATCTCCCTATTGATGTAATTGTAACTTCGGAATGTATTCACTTGTATTTCTTATATATTGTAACCCGATGTTTATTGCGGGATGTACTTGAGTCATGCCATGCCCCAGTGTTCCTATCGGGAGGTTCTATAATGTAAACAAGTAATGTCAAGTCATTGTGGGTAACCCTCCTATTGATCAAGGGTTAAAGTCCCCGTAGTTTCGGGGCACTAGGGTTATTAGACTCTCCTAGAGAAGTTGGCCCTAGTAGGGTTTAGTCAAGTCAGGAATTAGTATAAATAGAGAGCTAGACTCTCTATTTATAAAACACTCACTCACACTCAGTTGTAGAGCATAGCTGAGGAATGAGAAGACACTGGGGCTAGGAAGAAAGAGGTTACTCCTGTCGGGAGATCATCTTACTGTTTTGGGGTCTTACTTTTGGTGTTGATTCTATCTCTGAGGAAGTTGCAGGGTTTTCTCCATTTATGGTTTCTCTGAGGAAAAACACTGTGTTCATTGGCTCTTGTGTTTGATTGTTGTGCTTGTTATTCTCTCAGTTAAAGATGCTAATGTAATGCTAGCTTAATGTTAAAAATCTAACATGGTATTAGAGCTAGCCCGAGAAGAAGACACTGTGCAGCTGCGGGAACTAGGGATTCCTACTTTGTGGATCTCTCTCCACATATTTTCAGCAAAAGAATGTTGGAATAACTCTCCTCCCTAGGGCACATCTTTCTGTCAAAGCAGAATCCAATTATGAGGTTTTTCAGTTTTGGACCCGACACTACTGCCGAAAATTAGGGCTTTCCACAGAAGTGGAATTTTTCAGTGATCCCAGGCCTGGATTGATCTCCTTCTCAAAATAGAAGTTTAGATATCAAGATAAAAGCATTTGGTTGGACAAAACTCTGGAAAAGCAAAACCCTAATCTACTCCTGAACCAGCATTGCAGAATTTCAGCTCCAATTCCAGATTCGACATCTTGACCTAGTAAGATATAAAACTTTTGTATTTCCATTTGAGGTTCTCAGTTAAGATGTCTCATCATACCAAGCTTGATGAAAATCTTGAGGGATTTGATAAATTCTGAGCCTTTAAGTATAAGATCTCCCTGGTCCTGGAAGAAAATGAGTTAGACTCCTACATCAACGAGAAGGTTCCAATTCCAGAGGGAGAAGAGGCTAAGGCCTTACACAAGAAAAATTTGGTTATAGAAAAGAGGATTATTACTGATTCAATTAAGGATCACCTCATACCACAGGTGTCCTCCCTAAAGACACCTAAAGCGATGTTTGAGAATACTGTTGGAGGAGCAAGTCGGTAAGCCGACTTGAAAGATAGCCAACTTAGTCGATTAGCCGACTAAGTTGATCAGCCGACTAATTAGAGATTAGGTCGAACACATAAGGTCATGTCAGTTGAGTGAACCGATAGGTAGTTATTTGTAATTGTTTGTAATTCATATATATTAGGTTGTTGAGCCAGATGAGAACTCGGTTCAGTTCTCTGTATTGTATGGACCCTTTCATTATAATATAATCTGTTATTCTACCTATTTGTTCTTGTCTCTTGTCTCTGTTATGTATGTATGTTTTAGTATGTATTATTGGTAACCTTATGTGATCTGTGAGATTGCAACATTGGTTCCATTATCGGTAGTACATGTCTGAGATGTATACAAGCAGATGATATCAGAACAAGAGATTAAGGACTTGTGGGAACGTAAAGTAGCAAACTACTTGAAAAATTATGCACGAAGAAATAGATTAACGATTTCCCAAGCAAAAGAAAGGTTCTTTACTGAGACTCATGAGAAGTTTGTAGAATCGGTACCCCAGGTCTTGAAAAAACTTCTGGATGAAAAATTCGGAAGCGACTAAATACCAACAGTTACTAGAAAAACTGATTCGAGGGGGAAGGACAAACTTGTCGGAGTGGTTTGAAAAGATCGCCGACGAATTCTGCGAGGAGCAAGCTGTAGAGGAAAGAACTTCAGTGGAAACCATCAAGAAGAAATTCTACATAGACCTCACCGAGCAATTCTTGTGTTCCTTACCGACCTTGTTGCTCAAGTTCTTGATTGAGAAAGGAGTGGGTCATATCATTGAACCTTGTCCATCGCTTCGTGGACTACCATTAAACCCTAACTGGGCGGAAAAACAAAAGAGGTGGGAAAAATTCATTGCCGAAAGGGAGTGAGAATACTTCATAAGCAAGTAAACAAAACTATCTGAGATTTCTAAAGTGTCGGGTAAGCGATGGGGGGGTAGCTGGTCATATGTTGGGGTAAAGTGGAGAGGATTCTAGTCGACTAAAGAAGATACCATTCACCAACGATGAGAAGTCAACCTAAAAGGGAAATCGAAAGGACAGTGTCACACAAAGGTACAACGGACTTTCAGAAAATAGAGAGGGAGAAGAGGCTGTAAAGAAGGGAAGAGAGAAGAGAAAGAGCCATAGCGCTGCAGAGAGGAATGAGTACTAGGATGACTGACCAAGAGAGAAATCCATCGGAGTTGAGTCATGTCCGACAAGAAGAAGGCGTGGAAGAAGAGGTGTCCCCTATGGAGGAAGATTTGTGGATAGAGCAGTGAGAAGCTCTCCAATTAGAAGTTCCCCAGGAGGTAAGACTTTTATCTCTGACAAATCCGTGTACCCAGATACAAACCATTGTCAAAGAGGACCTTAGACTAAGAGCTGGTGACTTTGGTATATGGAGTCGACTAGACGACGAGAGAAACAATGATAATAATCTACTTATCCGTCGACCAGAAGAAGAAAATTGGGTCACGCTTCAAGCGATACCCTCCAACTGAAGTATCCACTTACTTTACCCAACACACGAAGGAGCACCCCCCCTTCCAAATACATCTTTGGAAGATATAGAAAATTTGGAGTTGCAGACAAATAATTGCAGTTGGACATCGACAGGAGAAGTCAACCCCGACCGACCGCTTGTCGGAGAAGAAACGACAATGAAAACGATCGACGGAAACGAAAGTTCTGTCGACAATAGTTCTACAGAGAAGAATAAGCAAATAACCCCACTACCCCAACCACCACCACCACTTCCTGAAGAAGACAGTGACAATGACTTCGACATGGGTCACAGGTTAGCACACATCCCTCTATATGAGGGTGACGAGGACCCCAGATGACATTGGTTTGTCTGTGAGTCGACTTGGGAGGAAAACCAAGTTACAGATGAAGACAGACAGATGGCATAGTTCACTGGTGCCTTGAGGAAAAGGGAATTAACATGGTATATGACCTTTTCTGAGAGAACCCCCCGAACAACTAAAGCTGAAGTCAAAGCGCAATTTCTATCGTTCTTTAAAACTCCAGATGCAAAACATCTGGCAGCAAAGAAATTAAAGACAACATCACAAAATCAAGGAGAAACTACCTGTGACTACGACAAATGCTGGAAAGACCTTCTGAGCCAATTGGATTATGTAATCAACGCGCAACTATTAATCCAGTGGTTTCTTGTTGGTCTGTCACAAAAAATTCGCTGACACATAAGTCTGGAGACATTCAAAACTTATGAAGATGCGCTCACAAAATCTCTCCAAGTAGAAATGGATGAAGATATTCCAGCATACCCCACAAATCATAGACTGGAGGAACAGCTCGAGATCGTACAGAAATAATTAAAAGAATTAAAACTCAAGAGTCAGGATATCTGGTGCACGAAGTGCTTGTTGGCCTGACATTCAAAAGACAACTATCGGCAGGATATCAGCTGACAGGATGTTCGAATCGTGCAAACAAAGTGTTTTTGTGACATTTTCCAAGAGCATGGAGATCACACGACAAAAGATTGCCCATTCAACATGAAGAACGACAAAGCATCTTGGTGTGTTATCTGCGAAACAAAGAATCACGCCACGGTCGACTACCATCTAAACCTAAAGAATCGACAAAATTATCATGTAGTCTACCAGACTAATGCAGTTACACGGAATAATGAGCAAAACAATGCACCAAACGATCATAACAATCAAAGATACGAGCGTCGGTTCGATAACTGACGTGGAGGCTATGGAGGTCGTGATCAATTCTCTAGAAATAGAGACAACCGACCACGTTGGCCCATCCAATGTTTCACATGTTACAAGGAAGGACACCGATACGTAGACTATCCATACAAGGACAGAATTGACCTCAAATTCTGTACTAGTTGCGGAGTAGGGGATCACTCATTAGAGGATTTCCCTACTATGCTTGAAAAAATAAATAAAAAGAAAAATGTTAATGTCTTGTCATGTGTGCAAAAAAATGATGTAATAAATACAAAGAATTTGCATATCGTAACCCGACAAGGGACAAAAACAGGGAGTGATAACCCACGGATAAGAAAAATAAAATAAAAGAATGTCTATCCCGATCCAGTTAAAGAAAAACAAATATATAAAGATGCAACAAATGTATTTAGAGAGTTTTCCCGACAAGAAGATAATGACAATCGACATAGCACAGTAAAAGAGTTAATATAGCTAGTACAAAAAGATAACTCAGTATCTCAATTCATCGACTTATTATATAAAATAAAACACAACAACAACAATGAGAAACAAACAAAGAGTATCTGCAGTCTAAATCCAAAAGATAAAAGTGATGCCGACCCACTTGTCAACTTGGAAATTGAAGGATACCACTTCCGACAAGTCGTGCTCGATTTTGGATCACAAGTAAACATCATGACTCATGACACTTGGGAACAACTGGGTAGACCTTGACTATACAAATAAGGAATATACCTGAAACTAGCCGACCAAGGCCTAATTGAACCTATTGGAGTTTGGAAAAATGTCGACACAACGATAAAAAGAATATCGACCAAAGTCGACTTCAAAATCATTGACCCTAAGGAAGGATCCAGCTCCTTCCTAGCGTTAGTAGGTCGACCTTGGGGAAGAAAGATGAAAGCATCGATATCCCTAGACAAGGAGAGAATAAAATTAAAAGGAAACAAAAAAAAGGTCATTGTACCTATTCATCCATCCCAAGGAGAACCTTGGACAGAACCTATCGATGAAGAAGTTGACATCTGACAACTGTATCAGATACAAAACAATTAAGATTATACAGAACCTAATATCTACGGAGAACTTCACTTAGGCAATCAAGACTCAGTCGTATATAATTCAGACGCAGAATTATATGATTGGGAAGTTGAGAACTACGAAACACAAACAAGAGGGTGCTGGACTATTCAAAAAGTATATAAAAATCCCACCCAACAGTGCTTTATATTGTCTATTGTCCCAAAAATATTTGAAAAGAAAATTAGGGAATACCCTACTTTAAAACCCACAGATGTAAATAGTACACAAATACTGCCAGATGGTGGGATACACATCAATCAAGACTGCATACATGGACAATAGCTTCAACTTTCTTCATAGAAAAATTTGGAGGGAAAAAACTAACCAATCAAGCCCAAATACCTATATTTACCCAAGGACAGGATCCAGAAAACCATATAAAGACATGTGAAAAAGAATGGAGAAGACTTGGGTACAAAGATGAACGTGCATGGCCACACCTATTTCCATCAACCCTCTCCGACTTGCCAAACAAATGGTATCAAATAGAAGAAGATCGAGGTGAAACATTCCTATGGCATGAACTCAGAGAAAAATTTATTGAATATTTCAACTTTATACCACAAAATGAGAATTTGGTCGAAACAACAAAACAAATTAAGGAATTTATACAGCTGACAGAAAACAAACCCTTAAAAGACAACCGACAGACAATGAACTATAACAATATACAAACCGGGACAATACCACAGTCGACAAGACTACAGTTGGAAAATGAAAATACATAAGGGAAATGTTTTATATGGAAATCAAACCATGTTGAAATGACCAAACCTATTCGCACAGTGCTCAAAGTTGAAACAAACAACAAGGAGGAAGTTGATCGAATGACTGCAGTTGACTTCCCTGCCACATTCTCACAGTTTAAAGAAGGAAGTCGACCAATCAATGAAGCCAAAGCACTGGAATGGCTATATGCTAAAGTCAAAACTAGAGAATTCGACATCTCAAATGATGACCAACCAAAAATGGCAAAGATTGGAGACTACTGGAGTGAAGAGCAACCAACAGAAATAGTGAACCTATTAAAAGAATTTCAGGATGTATTTGCTAGAGACTATACCGATCTCAAAGGTATAGTACATGAAATGGTTGAAATGGAAATTGACACTAAACCAAATGGTTAGAATAAAAACTCATGAGCGGATGAAGTGAAGTCTTCTTAGGATGAAGTGAAGTGAAGCCTGGTTGGTCTACCTGCTATTCACGGGAAGGAAGGGAGATGTGCAACACATTTGGTAATGAGAAGGCATAAAGAGGTTGTTGGCATGAATACAACTCAGAGAGTAAGCACAGAAATGGCACTTATGCAAGTGGATATTTGTGGTTTAGTGATCACACCATCAAAAAAAGTGTTTGGTGTTGCTTCTTCTCAAGGGTTTTCCACATAAACTAAGGGTCTTCTTTCTTCAAGAAAAGTGAGATGCTTCAAATGCCTTGAAATTTTTTTAGGGCAACAATTGAAGAAGAATGTCATAACATAATGAGCATTCTCACATTAAACATTAGAGAGATTTATATGTTTACTAATTTTAGTAAGAAAGAGAGGAGACAAAAGTAAAAAGGTGAGTTAAAAGACAGGGTGTCTGATTCTACTGATCGAGGTATTTATGCAGTTGCAAATGGATGTAGGGAACTGAGAAAAGTGCACCTTGATAGTGGCAAGTCCATAAGAATTGGTGAGGAAGGGTTACTCTCCATTGCAACCAAATGTCCTCAACTGCAGGAACTTGTTTTGATGGGCATTGTTACTTAGGTTGTAAGTTTGAATGCCTTGGCTTCCAATTGTCCTGTGCTGGAAAGAATGGCATTGTGCAACAGTGATGGTGTTGGGGACTAAATTTAACTTGCTTCTCCAATTTCATTTCGATGTATTAAAATACGAAGAAAGACCGTAGGCTTGGGTGCAAGGGCATACCTATCAGAGAGAAAATTCCATAATAAGTAAGGATCACCTCTTTAATTAAATATAAAAGTTTAACCTCACCTGAGGTACGAAGGTGAACAGTGACACTTTTTAAAATACCCCAATGATCCCGTGCTTCTCTATGTGCCATTTTTTTTGAGCGGGACTGCTCTGTTGGGTTGGTGGATCATCCAGATTGGACCATATTAGTTTAGTACTTCCTTAACTTTTTAGATCAGTTTCTACTATGAACCCTTTACTTTACTATGATGTTGGTTTACTATTACAAGCTATACACCTTCACACCTAGGCATGTTATCCCTACACCACTTCTTGAATGAATCTTAGTAGTGAGGTACAACTATGGAACCCCCCGGAGATGTCTTGTATTTCAGCTAAATTCATAGCACTGAAGAAGCTATGCATAAACAATTGCCCAATATCTGATGATGGTCTTGTGACAATTGCTGGTGGATGCTATGTTACCAAAAACGTGACAGGACTATACATTTCTCTAAAAAAACGAATTAGAAGCGAAACCGAGATAAAAACCACGGTTTCTTTCGGCCGTTCCTGTTTCTGGAATGGAGAAACCGTTTCTTACGAAACGATTCGTTTCCAACAACGGTTTTAGCATAAACGTTTTGCGTTTTTCTTAAAACGTGGTCCATTGCTGACCGTTTCTTGTGCGAGCTAGTGACTTGGAAGTTGGTGGATGGTAAGTTTGATGAATTAAATGCCAAATTAATTGACAGGATGGAATCCAGCTCAATGGAGTATTATGGAAGGAAGCCCGCTCTCTGTTGCCGACCACCTGCTCTTTGCCGCCCATCATCGGTCCTAAGTTTACTCAAACTTTTGTATCTCTGCTGTGAGAACAGTAAGGTAGAGGAATTTTCAGACTTTAGTCTAGATTAAATTGTTCATGCACTGGGGGAGAAATCGTTGCCATGAGAATAGTGAGGCAGAGGAAGTGGAGCCACTAATAAGGAGAAGCCACTACACAAAGGAGGAGAGGCTCTGCTATTGTTCTTTGTGTGCAGAGGAGTTTCTTTCTTGTTGTAAAAAGAAGAGCCTCAACCGACTGCAGCTCTGTGGAGATCGATGTGTAGAGGAAATCCTTTGTGGAGTCACTAGTAACTGTTAGGGTGTTGTACTTATCAAGTAAACTATCAACAACATTTGTGGACAGTATTAATTTCAGTCTTATTCGATTTAACATTCATTCCTCTCTGCTTTGGATTTAGGTAGTAGAAGACAGTAGACTGGAGCTCTTCTTCACAACAACTTACAAGGACGGCTCCAAGTTGGAGAGAGCGCACTATTCTTGTGCTTGGCCCGCCCACGGTGGTTACTGGTAAGTTACATTCCCTTCATAGCAGATTTAAAAAAATCAATTTAAAAAAATTGCATTGCATTGCTCCGTGATTTGATATTTTGGCCTGAAAAACATATACACATTCAATAATATTGATATTCCATGAGAAATGCGCTGACATTTCTGTATGGGAATTGTTGAAATCCCCAACTTGAAGGGTCGATTGGACCCCATGGAGTGCCTCACGCCATAATTGGATTCTATGCTTTGTCCCGCGATCTCTTTCAGTTTGAAGCCACTGGTCAAATATTGTTAAAAGTCTCTCAATTTTTTGTTGTTGCAGAGAACGGGTATGGAATTTTAGTCATATAATGTTGAGATTTGGGTGAGTAATGTTCAATCATAATTTATTGCCCAAGAAACATATTTTGCAGATGATATTTTAGATTTGATTTTGTGATTTGAATAATCGAATTTTACTTCTCAATTTTATTCCAAGTAGACATGGCATTGGAATTTTTTCCCTTTTGGATTTTGTGCTTTTGGTAGTCAGTTTCTATTTACAAAATATTTTACAGAAAAACAACGAAGATAGGCTATTCTTGGCATTGCATTTGTGTTTTGGGCATTCATATTGTTTTGTTCATAATCTTGTTGCCCAATAATAGCCTATAGCATTTTTCCTTTTAATTTTGTAAATATGTTTGGCTTGTTTCATTAATGATTGTATTTCTCAGTAAAAGAATCCATGGCATCTCTTTTATTCTTTCATTTGAGTAGTCAGTTTTTGTTTTTCACTTGGTTTTGTTTTGTTTTGTGATGTTTTGCTAGTTTTTGTTTTTCACTTGGATTTTTTTTGTCTTGTGATGTTTTGCCTTTAGAATTTCTGATTTTGGTACTCTATTTTTTTTGTTCATGATTTGACTTTCTGATTTTGGTAGTATATTTTTTGTTCATGATTTGACTGCTCAAGAATAGAGTACAGAGATGGACCTTTTTCCTCCTAATTTTTGTTATTTGTATAGCTAAAACACTTTCTCTTAAATTCAACCAGTTAAAATTTGGTATTTTTTTTTAAAGTTTTCTGAATTGCTTGTATTTGTGTTTTCAAATTCATTGGGCCATTTTTATTCACAAGTTTATTGCCAACAACAAAGTAATTATAAACATAGGGCTCTTTTTCCCTTTTGGGTTATTTTCTTGTTAATTTCTGCTTTTCAAAGTATGCAATCCTTTGATATTTAACCACTGTTTTACTCAAGGTACCTGAAGGACTAAACCAGCATGTACAGTCATCAAAGGAAACACAGGATAACTGGTATGTCTCCTCTCTTTTCTCAAATGACAGGTTATGTTTACAAAAATAATTCTTAAAGTTTCCAGTTTTTACTAATTTTTGTTGAATCCCAAAATAATTTAAAATCTGCTCTTGTGTCATCATGAATGACAGTTATGTCTGAAAAATCAAACTTGGTTTTGTTCTTCCAGTGTATTCAACCTTATGGAATATGTACAACCTTTGTTAGAATAGGTAACAGCTTATGTTAGGTACGTAATAAAAATACTGGAATCAATGGTCTTCACACTCTTTTCTCACAATTACCTACACTAATTGCAGGATTTTTTTTTGCTTTGCTAATAACTAGTCAAATTAGTTATTGTTATGAACAGCCTCTCTACCTATTCTTGCTTGACTTTTCTATCAGATCTGACCTTACAGACCTTGCATAGCTCATGTGGGAACGAATAGTACTACATTATGTCACACTACTCATGGCAAGTCAACAACAAGAACTGCTTTTAAGTATATATGAATTCAATTTATCACTGATAGGGTCTCCTATGAATTTAAATTTAAGTTGGTATACCACAAAATATTTTGTTAATTATAACTGAATATATGCCAGAACTTTCATTTTTGTTATTTTTCTCTCTCCTCATTTCTTTGAATGCGAAACCTCTAAACTTCGTTTCTCGTATTGTTCCCACTTCTCATTTCGTTTCCTGTTTCCCATTTCTGGTAACATAGGGTGGATGACCTAACTTCATAAAATTAAAGGTGAAAAGGTGCAAAGGAATAACATCCAAAAGTATATTTCAGCTTCAGACAAAAAGAGGCTCTCTAATTGTTGTTGTTGATGGTGGCTCTGTTGGGGCCTGGAAATTCGCAGGCGACAACAGTAAAGGATTCTCCCCAATCAACGTTCCCAACTAGCCCGTTGACTATTTGATGTAGGGAATCCGTCCGGTTTGTGGTCCGGCTACCGTAGGTCAATGTAACAAAACAAAGCTTTACCAGTTGCAGCCCAGTTCACCGAGTTTTGTATTTTGACTTCAAAATGCAATGCAAGTGCCTAACTAAATGCAAGGTGATCAGAATGCGAGGGGCCATCAAAATGTGATGCGCAGTTTCTTACCTCTCGTCTTAAGGCGCGCAAGCATTTAAATCACGTACAGCAAGTAAATAAACTAACTACCTAAATCTATCCCTAGGGAGAAAGGTTATCATTCGTTAGTGAGTAATACATTCCGTACATGTATTATGAATAGTTACAGATAGCTGATACTTCATTCAAAACACATGAACCATAATAGATATTTAAACAACCAGATAGCCGATTATTTTACGAGCAACATTTATTACTCACAGTGGAAGAAATCTTAAAGATACCGAAGAACATTTAACAAGAACATAGGTCCAGGAAATTAAATACTCTCCCAGTAAATGAAACATAGCTGAAAATGAAATAGTTCCTCTTCAACATTATTCATTGAGTCGCATTGATACATTCCACATTTCACTCTCTCCAGCAAGCAAAATTGCAGTTTCCTTTGCAAAACGAAGTAGTTCCTCTTACAAGTAAACATTTACAAAATTTTCCAGGGAAAAATCCCTCTCTCAGTTCTCTATCCCCCTATTTAACTATAGATGCCCATCTCCTGGGCTGTTCCCCCGACGTATGACTTTTCCGTTCCCCAACGCTTCATATCCTTCGGTTCTGTCTTTTCTTGCATACTCATGAATGGTTAAGTAACTGTTGTATCCTTCGGACTCGCGCTTTCGTTGTCTTCGAAGTGGTTTTCGTCATACCACCATCAACAGTCCGCTTCCCTTCTTGCCATGGCAGTTTCATCATTTTCCAGGATTTCACCTGCAATCAACAACGAGAGCCATTCATTGGAAAATATAACTGCAAAAATAATGCGAACTGAAAATACCACTCCAAAGGAAATGACTAGGTGCTTCTCTATAATCGACAAGAGGATGGATTAAGTCTTTTTGGCGGGAAGATTATAAATCGACAGTAGGCAAGGTTTGGGCATCGGACGCTAAACCACTTTCCTGACCGCAACGGTGGATGGGTAAAGACTTCAGGCATGCGACGGAAAGGGCGGGAAAAATTTAAGTCGGAAGTCAGAAGGCTTTGACGTCGGAAGCGAAATGGATTTCATGGCCACAACAGCAGATGAAGAAAAGATATAGTCACGCGATGGACATTGGGGAGCGGATCGTTTCACACTTCGGAAGCTAGACCGCTCTGAGGGCCGCAACGGCGGACGAGACAAATATTACAGCCCCCAATTCTACATAAAAGACGCCCGAAAAATCTAAGTAATGGAAAACTTGAAACATCGACGGTCCAGCTGATTCACCTCAGAGACAATGGGCAACTGATCAGACGGGTTTCTGGCTAGCAGGCCACATTCAATTCTGCGACCAACAACAAAATCTAAAAACATGCATCCTCTGGAAATAGGCCGCAAAATAATCACTAAAGCTAAAGCAAGACCAACCTTCATGGATCAAATGGAATCAGAGCAGCTTTAAATGGAAAGGAGGGGCCCCAAAGTTTAAGAGATTTGGGGATAAAATTTGCAGCAGCAACAACTGGCGATTGCCTGGTGAACCCAGATCTCTAGGAGATTAACCTTTGAGTGACAGACTGATTAACAACAAAAGCATCATATTGAATTCTTCCAGCAATATGGATTTCTCAAATGACCGAAGTGTGTACCCTTAATCATTGATGGCAGTCCAATTAGGGAGAGTGGAAACCAACATCGTCAAGTCCAGATAACTATGCCGAGGCCGGAGGATGAATTTCATTATTACCTTTGTCTTCAGGTGGCTAAAATCTTTGGACACCACAGGATTGGAGCATATGGTAAACAGAAATATTCGTTTGTTCCTCATTCCCATGCCATTTTCACACTTTTGTTGTGCTTTCGGATTTTTGTCCTATTTCATATGAGTTTGCTCACATGCCTTTCTTACTGAATTTTGATTCAGGATCCTCTATCCCATAGTGTCCTTTTGTGTGAGTGGTGTACTTCAAGTTTCAGCTCACGGACGGAGAGGATCTTTTGGCAATTTAGTACTTATGATTTAGCTCCTGCTTTGATTTATGATGCTTTCATAGGATTTTTTGACTCTTTATTTGCTTTTTGGCATTCGTTTCTTGGCATGGGGTCATTTATATTTAATACACTGTTCACTTTGCTCCTTTCCATGGGTCTTTTGCTGCTGCTCCTTAGAACATCTTAAATGTGACGTGGATGGAGCCTCGACATAGTACCCCCAGACTCCTCGAATCTGGTTTATTTCACAGGGGTTAAGCAGGACTTCAATGCACACAGAGTTCTTCGAGAAAACTGCTATACTGGAAGAAATTCTTTCATATAAATTAGCAACACACAGCCTGACACCAAAACGTTTATCAAACCCAAAAATTTCGGATGTATTCCATGCAACTGCAGGTTTTCTCCCTTTATTGAAATCAACGAAACAAGCTAGAACAAAATCAACAAAAGCAAACTAGAAACATGACTCAAAAGACAGTCGGGCGGATTATTTATGTACAAGACAGAAAAATCAGACAGACTCAGGAAAAATAAGGTTTGAGAACCAAACTATTTACTGGTAGGTTCTCCTCCCACCCCTGCAGATCTTGCAACTTATAGGTAGAAGGACCAAGCTTGGCTGCAATCTGAAAAGGGCCTACCCACAACTGCTGGAATTTGGTATGCTTTCCTTTCTCATCATGGGGGTGGTCCCATTTGAGGACTAAGTCTCCCACTTCAAAGTCTTTTGTCCCAGCTTTATGCTTGTCAAACCATCTCTTAACTGACTCTT
The DNA here is from genome assembly GCA_001517045.1 of Pseudotsuga menziesii. Taxonomy (NCBI): domain Eukaryota; kingdom Viridiplantae; phylum Streptophyta; class Pinopsida; order Pinales; family Pinaceae; genus Pseudotsuga; species Pseudotsuga menziesii. The sequence goes on from LPNX011053087.1 coordinate 210,927, forward strand.
GTCGTTGCTTAAAGTGTTCTTTGGCTTTCAACCTGGCTTCTTCAGCTTTCAGGAGATTATATATTCTTATTTGTAAAACTTCATCATTCTACCCCCTAGAATCCTGAGCTAGAATAGAATATGGTAGCATGATATTAGGAGGAAGGATGGCCTCTTTACCGTAGACAAGGGTATATGGGGACACTCCGATTGTAGACTTGGGGGTGACTCTATCAGCCCAAAGGGAATTTGGTAAGGCTGAGTGCCAACTCCTCTGGTTTTCTATTACAATCTTCTTCAGAATTCTAATGAGGTTTTTATTAGAGGATTCAGCCAGGCCATTCCCTTGTGGATAGTAATTAGCAGAATAATGCAATTTTATCCCTTTATCATGAGCAAAAGCAGTTAACTTAATTGACGAAAAGTATTTAGCATTATCAAAAACTAACGAAATTGGAACTCCAAACCTGGTCATGATATGATCTTACAGAAAGCTGATGACTTCGTCCTCATTTATCTTGCGCAATGGGACAGCTTCGACCCAGCGCGTGAAATAATCAGTAGCGGTCAGAATGTACTTGTGCTGCAGAGAGGAATTTGGCTTTATTTCTCCAATAATATCTAGCCCCCATTGCTCGAATGGTTCCATGATCACCACAGGCTTTAGAGGTGCTGCTACTTTAGGCTGTCTCCCACCACACCTTTGGCAAATATCACATTTCCTGACATGTGCATGTGCATCCTTGAAGAGTGTAGGCCAATAGTAACCGGCCCTGAGGATTTTGTGGGCTGTAGTGTCTCCTGAATAATGTCCTCCAGCATGACTGTCATGTAATTCTGACATTACTCTCTTAGCATCTTCCTTTTCCAAACATCTGAGGAGAACTCCATCGTAGTTTTTCCTGAATAGTATTCCTTCAACAAGTTGATAGGAGGCTGATTTAAGACGCAACGCTCTTCTTTGCTTGGAATTTCAATGTTCTGGCAGCAGCCCTGACTGTAAGTAATGTACAAGGTCTCTATACCAAGACTCGAGAGCTGTAAACAAAGGGCATACATCCATTACATGTAATTCGGCATCATTTTCCTAGGCTTGTTCTTCATTGTTCCCACTTTTAGTCATCAATTTGCATAACCCTTGACCTTTGACTATAGAGGCTGGCTTGAATTCAAGGTCGTACTCTTTAAGAGCTATTACCCAGTTACCCCTCCTTTCTCCTAACTCTTTCTGTATGAGAAGGGATCTTACAGCTGGGTAGGGGACTATTACGTTGGTTCGACTCTTTAATATATAAGGCTTGAATTGCTTCACTGCCTTAAACACTGCATAAGCTTTCTTATCAATGGCCAGGTAATTTAACTCAGCCCCCTGCAGACCAGTACTCATAAAGGCGATTGGGAATTCATCTCCCCCATCTTCCTTTTGCGTGAGTACAACTACCAGTGAATCATCGAATGCAAATGTATACATAATAAAGTCTTTATCAAAGTCGGGGCTTTTCAAGGAGGGAGCGTGTGCAACAACAGTTTTAATTTTGTTGAAAGCGTCCTTCTCAATATCAATCCACTTAAATTATGCATTTTGTTTGACCATCTGCTGTAGTGGTTTGACAGTCTGAGCGAAATCAGGCACAAACCTTCGTACAAAATTTATGGTTCCCATAAACGATTGCATTCCTTTTTTATTATGGGGCATGGGAATTTGTTCAATGGCCTTAATTCTTTCTGGGTCTATAGATATTAACTTCTTTGAAACTATGTGCCCTAATAACTTACCCTCAGTGACGGCGAACACGCACTTCTTAGGATTTAGGGAGATGCCATATTTCCAACAGCGTTCGAAAATTTGCTTTAGGTGAAAAGCGTGCTCTCCTCTTTTCTTCGAGAATATTGTAATGTCATCAAGGTACACCACAGCGCTTCATCCAATTAGTCCATGGAAAGCTATGTCCATAGCTCTCTGAAATGTCGCTCCAGCATTAATCAGTCCAAATGGCATCCTTCTATAGGCAAAAGTTCCCCATTTTGTCCTGAACGTTGTCTTTAATCTGTCTTCTTCGGCTACCAACACTTGATTGTAGCCAGAGAACCCGTCTAATAATGAAAACAGTTCAGAACCTGAAACCATTTGTAGCAGCTGCTCCATGGGTGGCACAGGATAATTATCTTTATCCGATGCACGGTTTAAGTTCCTGAAATCCACACACAGTCTGATTTCTCCTGACTTCTTTCTGACCGGTACCAGATTTGATACCCAGTCAGAGTGTTTGACTTTAAAAATGATTCTAGCATCCAACAATTTCTTTACCTCACTCTGAATCAGTGGTTCTAGTTTTGGATGCATTTTCCTCAAGGGCTGCTGATATGGCTTGACCCCTGCCTTGATGGGAACAACGTGCTTGATGATGTTGGTATCGTATGTCTTTAACTCTTGGTACGTCCAGGCAAAGACATCTTTGTATTGTTTAAATAGACTAATGAACTTGTCTCTTTCTGTCGGCAAACAACATTTGCCAAGATTTACGAACTTAGGTGCCGTTTCAGTCCCCAAATTTATCAGCTCGAACTGTAGAGTTGAGCTGTGAGTCTTCACGTTGGCGGGTCTCCTAAACTTTTCATTCAAGTCAAACATCTTTTCTAACGTTCTGACCCCTTTAGGGATGAAATTATCAAATTTCATCTCGGCCTGGTGTTCTTCATCGTCAATAATCGCTCCTTTGAATACCTCGCCATTTGTTAAACATTCTATAATTTGTTGTTCATCATCGAACACACGTAGGTTGGTAATCATATCAGGTACGGAAGGCCTCAAAAGCAATTCAATGGTACATCGATTATTTGAGGGTACAAGCCTAGCGGCCGAAGTAGCTAATAAGTCAGCTGCTGCGTTTTTAATTCTTGGGATTGAGATAATGTTGAATGCACTAAAACATTTAAGAAGGTCCCATACCTCATTCTAGTAAGCTTTTAAGTGAGGCGAAACACAGTGGATTTGATTCCAGATTTGTTTCACAATAATTTCAGAATCCCCAAAAACTTTTAAATTACTTACCTTCAAGTCAATCGCTTTCTTGAGTCCCTGCACTAGTGCTTCATACTCAGCTGTATTATTAGTACATTCAAACTCTAATCTACATGAAAGGAAATGTTTATTCTTTTGTGGGTCAATTAGGACACAGCCGGCCCCTGACCCTTCTAATGTCTTAGATCCATCGAAAAATAAAGTCCAAAAATCATTAACTACTGAAAATGAATCTACTCCTACCGCTAAGTCTACTATTTTACAATCAATCTCGCCAGCCTGCGAGAATTGAAGGAGATCAGGCTGGGTATCAGATGGGTTGCCGGCTTCTTCCACCTGATAATTCCCTGGTTCCAACTCAAGAAAATAATTTCCCAATACAGAATCCACAGGTATATTCTTCTCATCCAGTTGGGTAACATTGTACTTCATGTGGGGTTCTCTTAGAATCTTGATCTGTTTTGGACTCCCCTTGTATGGCAACCACAGGTGCGACCAATTTGAAGCGAAATATCCATTTAACTTGGCTGACCAATCTCTACTCAGGACCAGACCATAAGCATCTGGTATATCATCCACTATGATGTTAATAACTTGGCATACTTTGTCATTGGAGGCCAGATGGATTAGGACGTCTTTCATCTCACCAATTACCTTAACATTTGTCCTATCCAACTGAACCACCCTCCATGTGGTTGGCTTTGGCTGCCCATTTATCTTCTTACATATTGATATGGGCATGACATTAATGGATGCCCCCGAATCTACCAGACAATTGTGCATGTTATGATTAAAAATTTCAAACGTTAGGAGGAAAGGTAGATGCTTAGCTTTAGACTCACCTCCAACGTTGGTTTCTCCAATTTCTTCTTCGTCCTGAGGTTGATTGTCAGCGGGAAGCTTGTCATCTGATGCTTCAAGTGCTTTCAAAAATCTCTCTTTTTGATGCGGCACTTTGCACATTTCGAATAGTGGAACATTCGCTTTTACCTTTTTCAAATCCTCCACAATGTCATAATTCATCGGCTGTCCAATTGGATGTGGTTTATCAGTATTTCCTTCACTTGGCTTGGCTATTGTATCATCCTGTCTAGGACTTTGGCTGGTGATCGTGAATTCTGGAATCTTATCAGTCAAGGCTTTATTTTGAAACTTCTTCTTAACATTTCTCTGCAGCCTTCTGATCTTTGGAAGAATAAGACTGTCGTCCCTAACCGCTCCTTGGCTTCTTGTGGCCACGTTGGTCTCCATAACGCCCTGGTATCCCTGAGTGTTTCCTTCTTCAGCATCAAATAATGAGACTGAATTCCATAATGCCAATGTCTCCTTTTCTTGATCTTCATTAGATGTAGAGGCAGAATTTTCTTTTCTTTCTTCATCTCCCTCTTCTGTTAACCTAAAATCCAGCAGTTGATTCATCACTAGCGTCATAGATTTTATCCATTGCGGACAATTTTTTTCAGAGTGGGGTTGTTGGTGGAAAGTGCAGAAATTATCCATGCTGACCTCTGTTAGATTCATGGACGCAGCATTGTGAGGAGGAGGATTAGAATGCTCCTTATCCTCTCTTTTCTTATAATATGGCTTATAAAACCTTTGTGCCTCCTTTTCTTTTTCCATATCTATGATCTTGTTAGAAAGCTTCTGCGTCATCTTGGCCATATTTTCCAGATCTGGTGACTTTTATTCCTTAGGCTTAGTGAACAATAATTCTTTTCTCCCCGCACCTTTCTCTCCTGATTGTTCTGGATAATCTTCAATACTTTCTCTTTCCGCTTCCACCACTTCTGCCTCTTCATAGGTCTCTGTCAGAGTAGGCTTGGCCCTACCTTTCGCAAACATGGCCAAATCAGGACCCAAAGCTGAAGTATAGTACTCAATCAGTACTTTATCTGAAGGCTTATCTGTTTCAGAGAAGTTCTTAAGATATGCTGCAAACCTTTGTGTGAAACTGTGCACTTTTTCCCTTTTCTCTTTCTTCAATGCACACAGTCCTTTCATAAGGGCAGCATGAGTCTTTTGGGTCACATACTTAATTCTAAAAATCCTCTCAAAGGTGTTCCAGTCGGGAATCGAGTTAGCAGGCAATCCAAAATACCATGAAGCTGCGGCTCCTTTAAGTGTATGCAGGAAAAGTTGACATACTACATCTTCATGCTCCCCAGCGCTTAAACCCTCTATTTCCAAGTAGAAACTCTGCAGATGATCATCCACTAGAATCTTCTCATTGGGGTCAAATTTAGGCAGCAATTTTTCGAAGGATTGGGGTAAGTCATGTAATGGAGGTGTTAGATTTAGAGGTGATCTGGCTCTCCATGCAGGTGGTGGATTTGGTGGGTTGGGGGGTTGGTTTTCATTTACGCTAGCCATGAGTCGGGGTGGAGAGTAAGGGGGTGAACCAACAGGAGTTTGAGCAGGAGAAATGTAAGGGGTATCTGGGCCTTCTTGGTTCAAAGGTAATTCAACCTCCTGCAGAGCAGTCTATACAAGTTCTTCCCAGTCTCCAACCAACATTGAATCTTCTGCTATAGGATGGTCTTTCTTCTTGTATTCTCTTCTAGGTAAGTCAGGGATAATTGGCAACCCTCCAAGCTTCTTTACATATTCCCAGGTGTGCCTTCTTAGGTCGTTAACCACTTCGTTACCAACAGCGTATAGATGTTCTCTGTTTTCTTCCGGGGTTGGATTATGGAACCCACTTCTTTCGGAACTGTCACCTGTGGAAAATTCTCGGGAAAACGGGTTTCCTCGGCCATCCATGCACTGGCGGCCCTCCTTCTAGCGCCAATACTGTTGGGGCCTGGAAATTCGCAGGCGACAATAGTAAAGGATTCTCCCCAATCAACGTTCCCAACTAGCCCGTTGACTGTTTGATGTAGGGAATCCGTCCGGTTTGCGATCCGGCTACCGTAGGTCAATGTAACAGAAACAAAGCTTTACCGGTTGCCGCCCAGTTCACCGAGTTTTGTATTTTGACTTAAAAATGCAATGCAAGTGCCTAACTAAATGCAAGGTGATCAGAATGCGAGGGGCCGTCACAATGTGATTCGCAGGTTCTTACCTCTCATCTTAAGGCACGCAAGCATTTAAATCACGTACAGCAAGTAAATAAACTAACTACCTAAATCTATCCCTAGGGAGCAAGGTTATCATTATTTAGTGAGTAATACATTCCGTACATGCATTATGAACAGTTACAGACAGCTGATACTTCATTCAAAACACATGAACCATAACAGATATTTAAACAACCAGATAGCCGATTATTTTATGAGCAACATTTATTACTCACAGTGGAAGAAATCTTAAAGATACCGAAGAACATTTAACAAGAACATAGGTCCAGGAAATTAAATACTCTCCCAGTAAATGAAACATAGCTGAAAACGAAATAGTTCCTCTTCAACATTATTCATTGAGTCGCATTGATACATTCCACATTTCACTCTCTCCAGCAAGCAAAAATGCAGTTTCCTTTGCAAAACGAAGTAGTTCCTCTTACAAGTAAACATTTACAAAATTTTCCAGGGAAAAATCCCTCTCTCAGTTCTCTATCCCCCTATTTAACTATAGACGCCCATCTCCTGGGCTGTCCCCCTGACGTATGACTTTTTCGTTCCCCAACGCTTCATATCCTTTGGTTCTGTCTTTTCTTGCATACTCATGAATGGTTAAGTAACTGCTGTATCCTTCAGACTCACGCTTTCGTTGTCTTCGAAGTGGTTTTGGTCATACCACCATAAACGGTCCGCTTCCCTTCTTGCCATGGCAGTTTCATCATTTTCCAGGATTTCACCTGCAATCAACAACGAGAGCCATTCATTGGAAAATATGACTGCAAAAATAATGCGAACTGAAAATACCACTCCATAGGAAATGACTGGGTGCTTCTCTATAATCGACAAGAGGCTGGATTAATTCTTTTGGGTGGGAAGATTATAAATCGGCAGTAAGCAAGGTTTGGGCATCAAACACTAAACCACTTTCCCGGCCGCAACGGCGGATGGGTAAAGACTTCAGGCATGCGACGGAAAGGGTGGGAAAACTTTAAGTCGGAAGTCAGAAGGCTTTGACGTCGGAAGCGAAATGGATTTCATGGCCGCAACGGCAGATGAAGAAAATATATAGTCACGCGATGGACATCGGGGAGCGGATCGTTTCACACTTCGGAAGCTAGACCGCTCTGAGGGCCGCAACGGCGGACGAGACAAATATTACAGCCCCCGATTCTACATAAAAGATGCCCGAAAAATCTAAGTAATGGAAAACTTGAAACATCGACGGTCCAGCTGATTCACCTCAAAGACAATGGGAAACTGATCAGACGGGTTTCTGGCTAGCAAGCCACATTCAATTCCGCGACCAACAACAAAATCTAAAAACATGCATCCTCTGGAAATAGGCCGCAAAATAATCACTAAAGCTAAAGCAAGACCAACCTTCATGGATCAAACGGAATCAGAGCAGCTTTAAATGGAAAGGAGGGGCCCCAAAGTTTAAGAGATTTGGGGAGAAAAGTTGCAGCAGCAATAGGCTCATAGACAGCAGGAGAGGATGATCAGAGTAGGTCTCTTTAGCTTGGAGAGGATAGAGTCATTAGAGAATAAACTCATGTGGTATGCGGAAGTAGAGGTCACTTAATCAAGAAAAAATTGGGTACGGTAGTTTCCAATTTGCTTAGAGGGTATTTTTCTGGTGGCCAGTCCCATTAATTTTCTGAGATAGACATATGAAAGGACCCTTATTGTATTTTTATTGATTTCCTTTGACACTTCTCTCTTTGATAGGAACCTCTGGGACGCATGGCTGTTGTGAATATCCAGAAATTATTATAGCCATTCTTTGTAAAAACTTTATATTCTATCTCAAACTGGATTATTTCCAACAGGCCTTCCAACTGTAGAAGTTATAGTCTATTTTGTTTCTTCGTACATGTTAATTTTTCTGTCTGTTCAGATCTATGATAGGTAATTTGAAAACCAGAAGCTCATGATGTATTTGTAGAACACTGGGTTTTTTTATTATCAAACACAGCCATGCATATTAGGGATTCCTTCATTTGTATTAAGTATTTCATGAATTGGGCTTTTGGTCTATGTTCTATATATGTTTTTCATTGTTTTATTATTTTGATAATTATTATTGAAAATTCCTGGCCACTGTGTATCATTTTTTTAATTTGGCATGTACTTTGTTGTTTAGACTGCATACACGTTTGCATTGATACCAAGGTTAGGTTCAATTTTTCATCATGGTGTTGGGCTTCTTTTTGTCCATTTGTAAGAAATATTTCACGAAGCGGGATTTTGTTTTGTATATTTATTTTTCATTGTTTTGTTATTCTGATTGCTCCAATTTTCACTGTAAAGTGCTGACCCAGGTGAAAGAATCCATAATTTTTTTAATCTTCTCTTTATTCTGCTGCTTAAGCTATAGATAGATTACACATTCGCATTGACGAAGGCCAATCCTCTTATCTTGCAATGTATACAGAAATGTTCATTTCTCTTGGAAGAAGAAGCCACAGGAAGTGTGCCATATCTCCGAGCTCTACGGGCTGTGATTCATATTATAGTGTTTGGCGGGTTCCTAAAGCTTCTTAACAGGTGAGAAAACTTGAGTTAACATTTATTGTTACAAACGTTTTGACTTGTGTAGCTGCATAGCTGTTACTTTTGTCTGTCTCTCAAAGCTGAATTCGTCTAGATAACTTAAGATAGAGGAACAATCTCATTTCTTTTACCATAATCAATCCAAACAGTCTGAGAAATGTAAATTCAAGCAGGATATCTCTAAAAAAAAATCGAAGACTCTACATAGAATTGAAATGGAACTCAAGGCCAACTATGGACTACCTTCTCATTCAATTTCAATTGTAGACAAGCATATTCAGACTTCAACTGAGGTTGTATAATAGCCTTCCAAGCTTAAAGTGTCATTTTCATTTTTTTTTTTAAATATCTTTTTCCACCAAGTTCTCCACTGCATATTGTTTCTAATATATGAGCCCTATTCCCCATCGTTTCAGACCCTGAAAGATAAAACCAATGAATGATGTATTTCTACAACAAAGGATTTTGGAGCACAATGATACTGCCAGACAATTTGTTTTATCACCAAAAATGCCAAAAACTAGAGTCAAAGCTGAGCATATTCCTCAGTTGTTAGAAAGCAGTCATGCACAACTTGGAGAAATCTACACTGCGTTGGTTTTTGCTCAAGATTTTAATTTTGTTTTGGGTCCAGGAATGGATTGTTCTTATGGGACTTATCATAAAAATGAGGCCTTTAAACCCTTGGAGGGAACCTATACAAAGATACCTGCCATTTGAGGACAACCTGGAGTTGTAGGATTTTTTATTGAACCCTTGCAACCATTAGAACCTACTAGGAAAACAAAATAAATGAGAGTGCATCCCTCTGTGGATAGTATACAAGATCATAGAGGAGCTCATCTTATCACTGTGCATTCTATCAACCAGCAAGTACCATTAAGCAACTCAGAAACATGGTTGGGTGACTGCTTAGATGCAGTTGTTGCTAAAGATGAAGATTCCCTTAGAAAACTGGGGAACTTAAGTGAAACTGAACCCAAGAACGTAGAGCCCTTAATAGCAAGTGACAAGGCACACCAGACAGTTGATAACCTTAACATGGGTGGTTTCAATGAAAATCCAAGTCATTTATCCCATGGATCTCAAGGCCACCAACCAGGATTATTTAAAATCTTTCTTGAAGATGATAATGAGCATTATGTTTATGTGCAACCAAAATTTATGTCCAATTCCTCTTCCGATGCATGGAAAATAAGTTCTTCCTCTGAAGTTACAACCTTTCCAATCAGTATTATTGATTCAAATATGGTTAACATTTTATCTATGTACTTAGCCACTTCAGAAACATTGCAAACCTCTTGGATGATTGAGCCCACTGTCTTTATTTCTTCATCAGATAATGATATTCCAACTCTGTCTGGTTGTAATTCAGTTTCTTTTAGCCTCCAATTTGAGGGACAAGGTGATATCTCTACCCATTAAAAAATAAAGAAAGGTATGTCAAATGAGAATGTCAAAGCAGAGTTACAGAGTGTGGCAGAATTTTCTCTTCGACCACCACTTCTTCCTGCTCCAATGTTACCAATGAATGAATGGGCTCCAGTCAATGACAATGTAAAACACGAGGAACACAATTCAAATGGTAGAGTAACTGAAGCAGTGGAGGAGGATATTCTTATAAACGAAGAGGTGTGTCTTTTTTATGGATATCCTACCTAGCCTTTAATATTCTTAGGATGTTTTAAGCAAATGCATTTTGAAGTGCATTGAGTTGACATTTCATGTGTTCGGGATGCTACAGTTAAGGACTCGGATAACGATGACTCAACTAATGTTGCAGTCAATGTTGAATATGAAGCTAGTTCTCATGGATTGTAGGTTTTTAGATTTCAATATCAATATGCTAATTAATTGGATCATAATATATTGTCCCTATAATTTGGGAATTTTTATTTAAAAGAATCCTTTTGTCATATGTTTTTGTCAACAGATAATAAAGAATGATGACCTTGAAGAATTGCAAGAGCTAGGTTCTGGCACCTTTGCAACAGTATACCATGGCAAATAGAGGGGATCAGATGTGGCAATTAAATGGATAAAAAATAGTTGCTTTGCAGGAAGGTTGTCCCAACAAGAACGTCTGATGGAATTCTCAATCCAAAGTTATCAATATGTGTGGTTTATGGTTTCTTTCCTGTTAGTCATGTGTTATTATGATGTGCAGTGTGCATAACTTACTATGGCATAATCTACAGAGAGTTGATTTTTCGTTCACTGATCACATAGATCTGCTTGGGAAAAAATTACTACATCACTCCCTTGGATGTTGATAATTGTGAATGAGGATACCATAGGCTGTAGTACCCTCCAATAGATAAACCTCTCATTGCTTTTACCATAATCAATCCAAGCAATCTGAGAAATGTAAATGCAAGTAGGATATCTCTCAAAAAAAAAATCGAAGACTCTACATAGAATTGAAATGGAACTCAAGGCCAACTATGGACTGCCTTCTCACTCAATTTCAGTTGTAGGCAAGCATATTCATACTTCAACTGAGGTTGTATAATAGCCTTCCAAGCTTAAAGTGTCGTTTTCATTTTTTTTTAAATATCTTTTTCCACCAAGTTTCTCCACTTACATATTGTTTCTAATATATGAGCCCTATGCCCCATCATTTCAGACCCTGAAAGATAAAACCAATGAATGATGGATTTTAACAACAAAGGATTTTGGACCACAATGATACTGCCACACAATTTGTTTCGTTGCCAAAAGTGCCAGAAACTAGAGTCAAAGTTGAGCAGATTCCTGAGTTGTTGGAAAGCAGTCATGCGTGCCTTGGAGAAAGCTACACTACATTGGGTTTTGTAGAAGATTTTAATGTTGTTTTGGGTCCAGGATTGGATTGTTCTTATGGCACTTATCAAAAAACTGAGGCCTTTAAACCATTAGAGGGAACCTATACAAAGATACCTACCATTTCAGGATAGCCTAGAGTTGTAAGATTTTTTACTGAACCCTTGCAAGCATTAGAACCTACTAGGAACACAAAAGAAATGGGAGTGCCTCCCTCTATGGATAGCATACAAGATCATAGAGGAGCTCTTCTTATCACTGAGCATTCTATCAACCAGCAAGTACCATCAAGCGAATCAGAAACATGGTTGGGTGAGTGCTTGGATGCAGTTCTTGCTAAAGATGAAGATTCCCTCAAATAACTGGGGAACTTAAGTGAAACTGAACCCAAGAATGTAGTGCCCTTAATAAAAAGTGACAATTCACACCAGACAATCGATAACCTTAACATGGGCAGTTTCACTGAAAATCCAAGTCATTTATCCCATGGATCTCAAGGCCACCAACCAGGATTAGTTAAAAGCCTTCTTGAAGGCGATAATGAGCATTATGTTTATGTGCAACCAAACGTTATGTCCAATTCCTCTTCTGATGGAGGGAAAATAAGTTCTGGACCTAAAGTTACAACCTTGCCAATCAGTATTACTGATTCAAATATGGTTAACGTTTTATCTCCAAACTTAGCCACTTCAGAAACATTGCAGACCTCTTGGATGGTTGAGCCCACTATCTTTATTTCTTCATCAGATAATGATATTTCAACTCTATCTGGTTGTATTTCAGTTTCTTTTAGCCTCCAATTTGAGGAAGAAGGTGCTCTCTCTACCCATGAAAAAATAAAGAAAGGTATGTCAGATGAGCATGTCAAAGCAGAGTTACAGAGTGTGGAAGAAAATTTGGCAGAAGCTTCTCTTTGGCCACCACTTCTTCATGCTCCAACGTTATCAATGAATGAATGGGATCAGGTCAATGACGATGTAAAACACGAGGAACACACTTAAAATGGCAGAGTAACTGAAGCAGTGAAGGAGGATATTCTTATAAATGAAGAGGTGTGGCTTTTTTTATGGATATCCTACCTAGTCTTTAACATTCTTAGGATATTTTTAGCAGATGCATTTTGAAGTGCATTGAGCTGAAATTGCATGTGTTCAAGATGCTAAAGTTAAGGACTCGGATAATGATGACTCAACTAGTGTTGCAATCAATGTTGAAGCTGAAGCTAGTTCTCATGGATTGCAGGTTTTAAAATTTCAATATCAATATGCTAATTAATTGGATCATAATATTATTGTCCCTATAATTTGGGCATTTTTATTTAAAAGAATTCTTTTGTCATATGTTTTTGTCAACATATAATAAATAATGTTGACCTTGAATAATTGCAAGAGATAGGTTCTAGCACCTTTGGAACAGTATACCATGGCAAATGGAGGGGATCAGATGTTGCAATTAAACGGATAAAAGATAGTTTCTTTGCAGGAAGGCTGTCCCAACAAGAACGTCTGGTGGAATTCTCAATCCAAAGTTATCTATATGTGTAGTTTATGGTTTCTTTCCTGTTAGTCGTATGTTATTATGATGTGCAGTGTGCATAACGTACTATGGCATAATCTACAGAGAGCTGATTTTTGGAGTCAGATCTTCCTTGTATCGTATGGAAACTATGCTTATCAATGATTCAGATAGGACAATTATTTATTTAGGAACTAAAGATGTTGAGACCAGCTATGATGACATTTCCCTCATTGTTGTTGATATAATGGCTGAAGATCTGAGCTAACCAATTGGTGCTTCTAATAGTAATTATCTATTTCATTCAAGTGTAAACCAAATGACTCAAGAGTAAGTAAGTTTGAATAGGAAAGTAGTAGACTTTAGCAACAAATATCCTGCAGGTCAGGGGGAGGTAGTGAATGTTTCAAGGTCTCCAAGATTTAAGTATAAGAGTTCCATATCACGAACTGCAAGCCAATTCGTTAACCAAAGTTGTTCTTAATATTTGTATGCAGGTTATGGATCAATAGCCATTTATAATGGGAAATCCTCAGTAGAAGCTAGTACAAGTACTGACAGGCACATTGCCAGCAGTTCTGGGCATACATTAGTGTCTGATTCACCACCATCTAGTTTTTCTTCAGATATTTGCCACATATGAGAGAATCCATGGAATGGGATTCCTAATCATACTAGGAATACTATTGGTGTACAAGAGTACATGGAGTGCGAAGGTTGGCTGAAAGATCACTGTCAAACAATACAAGTGTGGCTATATCTAAGAGGAGCATGCACAATGGGGCTGCCTTACTTACAGATCATCAGAACTTGCTAGATAGAAGTTTACCTCCTCAAGGTTTAAGAAGGCCAATTATTGCAATGGAATCTGCTATAGGGTTTAGGGTTTAGAAACTGATTTGGAATTAGAACTTCCATATCCTAATAGTGACATTGTTTTACATGTAACCAATTGGGTTTCAATGCCTTTCAGTAGATACGTAGGTTGTTGTTTTCTGTTTGTTTATATTGATTTCCATTCACCGATAACATAGATCTGCTTGGGAAAAAATTACTACATCACTCCATTGGCTTTTGATCATTGTGAATGAGAATACCACAGGCTATAGTACCCTCCAACAGATAAACCTCTCATTTCTTGTACCATAATCAATCCAAGCAGTCAGAGAAATGTAAATTCAAGCAGGATATCTCTCAAAGAAAAATTTGAAGACTCTACATAGAATTGAAATGGAACTCAAGGACAACTATGGACTGCCTTCTCATTCAATTTCAGTTGTAGACAAGCATATTCACACTTCAACTGAGATTGTATAATAGCCTTCCAAGCTTAAAGTGCCTTTTAAATTTTATTTTTTTAATATTTTTTTCCACCAAGTTTCTCCACTGCATATTGTTTCTAATATATGAGCCCTATGCCCCATCATTTCAGACCTTGAAAGATAAAACCAATGAATGATGGATTGCTACAACAAAGGGTTTTGGAGCACAATAATGCTACCAGACCATTTGTTTTGTCACCAAAAATGCCAGAAACTAGAGTCAAAGCTGAGCAGATTCCTTAGTTGTTGGAAATAAGTCATGCACGATTTGGAGAAAGCTACACTGCGCTGGGTTTTGCAAAAGATTTTAATGTTGTTTTGGGTCCAGGCATGGATTTTTCTTATGGTACTTATCATAAAACTGAGGCCTTTAAACCCTTGGAAGGAACCTATACAAAGACACCTGCCATTTCAGGACAACCTAGATTTGTAGGATTTTTTTACTGAACCCTTGCAAGCATTAGAACCTACTAGGAAAACAAAAGAAATGGGAGTGCCTCCCTCTGTGGATAGTATACAAGATCATAGAGGAGCTCATCTTATCACTAAGCATTCTATCAACCAGCAAGTACCATAAAGCAACTCATCAACATGGTTGGGTGACTACTTAGATGCAGTTCTTGCTAAAGATGAAGATTCCCTTAGACAACTAGGGAACTTAAGTGAAACTAAACCCAAGAATGTAGTGCCCTTATTATCAAGTGACAAGGAACATTAGATAGTCAACAACCTTAACATGGGTGGTTTTAGTGAAAATCCAAGCCATTTATCCCATGGATCTTAAGGCCACCCACCAGGATTAGTTAAAAGCCTTCTTGAAGGTGATAATGAGCATTCTATTTATATGCAACCAAAATTTATGTCCAATTCCTCTTCTGATGGAGGGAAAATAAGTTTTGTCCCTAAAGTTACAGCCTTGCCAATCAGTATTATTGATTCAAATATGGTTAACATTTTTATCTTCGGACTTAGCCACTTTAGAAACATCACAAACCTCTTGGATGGTTGAGCCCACTGTCTTTATTTCTTCATCAGATAATGATATTCCAACTTTGTCTGGTGGTAATTTAGTTTCTTTTAGCCTCTAATTTGAGGGAGAAGGTGCTATCTCTACCCATGAAAAAATAAAGAAAGGTATGTCAAATGAGCATGTCAAAGCAGAGTTATAGAGTGTGGCAGAGAATGTGGTTGAAGTTGCTCTTCGGCCACCACTTCTTCCTGCTCCAACGTTATCAATGAATGAATGGGGTTAGGTCAATGATGATGTAAAACATGAGGAACACACTTCAAGTGGTACAGTAACTGAAGCAGTGGAGGAGTATATTCTTATAAATGAAGAGGTGTGGCTTTTTTATGGATATCCTACCTAGTCTTTAACATTCTTAGGATGTTTTTAGGAGATGCATTTTGAAGTGCATTGCGCTGACATTTCAAATGTTCAGGATGCTAAAGTTAAGGAATCAGATAATGATGACTCAACTAGTGGTGCAGTCAATGTTGAAGATGAAGCTAGTTCTCATGGATTGCAGGTTTTAAAATTTCAATATCAATATGCTAATTAATTGGATCATAATATTATTGTCCCTATAATTTGGGAATATGTTTTTGTCAACAGATAATAAAGAATGTTGACCTTGAAGAATTGCAAGAGCTAGGTTCTGGCACCTTTGGAACAGTATACCATGGAAAATGGAGGGGATCTGGTGGAATTCTCAATCCAAAGTTATCAATGTGTGTAGTTTATGGTTTCTTTCCTATTAGTCGTATGTTATTATGATGTGCAGTGTGCATAACTTACTATTGCATAATCTACAGAGATCTGATTTTTGGAGTCAGATCTTCTTTGTATCGTATGGAAACTATGCTTATCAATGATTCAGATAGGATACTTATTGATTTAGGAACTAGATATGTTGATACCAGCTATGATGACCTTTACCCTGTTGCTGTTGATAGAATGGTTGAAGATATAAGCGAAATAGTTGGTGCTTCTAACAGTAATTGTCTATTTCATTCAAGTGTAAATCAAATGACTCAAGAGCAAGTAAGTTTGAATAGGAAAGTGGCATACTTTAGCAACAAATCTCTCGCGTGTTAGGGGGAGGTAGTGAATGTTTTAAGGTATCCGAGATTTAAATGTGAGTTCCATATCACAAACTACAAGTTAATTCGTTAACCAAAGTTGTTCTCAAGATTTGTATGCGGGTTATGGATCAATAGACATTTATAATCGGCAGTCTGCAGTAGAAGCTAGTACAAGTACTGACAGGCACATTGCCAACAGTTCTGGGCATACATTAGTGTTTTATTCACCACCATCTAGTTTTTATTCAGATATTGGTCACATGTCAGAGAATCCATGGAATGGGATGCTTAATCATACCAGGAGTACTATTGGTGTACAAGAGTACATGTAGTGTGAAGGTTGGATGAAATATCACTATAAAACAATCCAAGCATGGTTGTATCTCAGAGGAGCATGCACAATGGGGCTGCCTTACTTACAGATTATCAAAACTTGTTGGATAGAAGTTTACCTCCTCAAGGTTTCAAAAGGCCAATTACTACAATGGAATTTGCTATAGGGTGTTTTGTTGAACTAATTGGAGTAGAAACTGATTTGGAATTAGAACTTCTAGATCCTAATAATGACACTGTTTTACGTGTAACCTATCGGGTTTCAATGCCTTTCAGTAGACATGTAGGTTGTTGTTTTCTGTTTGTTTATATTGATTTTTGTTCACTGATCACATAGATCAGCTTGGGAAAAAATTACTACATCACTCCCTTGGCTGTTGATCATTGTGAATGAGGATACCACAGGCTGTAGTACCCTCCAACACATAAACCTCTTATGCTCAACACATCTGATGCAAACAAAATTCTCTTACATCTTTCAACACAACTAAGGGTTTAGGAATTTTGGTTTTGAAGTAAATGAGGTGTGCATGTATGTATTTGTGTATATATTTACATATTTATTTATTAGCTAATTCCTCTGTTCTTTGCCAAGTGTAGTTTTCTTGTCACTTGTTTCATTGGACCAAAGTAATGGCCTATGCAGATTATTATGAGCATGCTTTGACAAATGGTGTTCTGAACATCCAAAGATGTAATGAGCCTGGGATCATGATTTATATGCTTCCCCAAGAAGCTGGAAGATCTAAGGTTGTTACCTATCATGGTTGGGGTGCAAAATATGATTCATTCTAGTGTTGTTATGATACAGGTAATATTTTGTAACTATAGTCAAGTGGCTAGTTGAATTTGTAAATCTTTCTATTGTAGTGCACTCGAATTTATGTCTAGCTAGTGAGGTGTAGTAATCCAAACACCTACATTGACAATTTCAATTATTTCATAGTTTTAATTAAGCATGATAGTTGTAATTTAATGTAGTAAACTGAATTGTACCTTTGCACTTAGTTGTACTTAAAATATACCATTGCACAATGGTTTTTTATTTTTTGTACAACAAATAATTGCATGAAAGATAATACATTAATGTGTTTTGAATCCTTATTGTTTTGAATTCTTAATTTGAATTTGTTAGATTAGATTTTTCTATTTTGCACATGAACTTGGTTATTGTTGTTATCTATTGAACATTATAAATAATTTGCTTCATTGTTTTTCTACTGAGATTTTTTTATTGGATTTTGCAGGAGTGAACTTAACTAAGTGGGCCATTGAGTATGAAGAGCTTGTCGTTGAGGCTTTTCCATTGAGTATGAAGAGCATGTTGTTGAGGCTTTCAAGGTGCTAAGTATGGGTTAATTGAAACTGTTGCAGGATCTAAGTATGGCTTAGCAACCAAGTACAAGTGGGATGGTTTAGCCATTGTAATATTTTGAAAATTTATCGACGTACCAGCAAATTTTCATGTAAAGTTATATGGAGATAGTTTTTGAGAAAACTCATATTTATTGTAATATTCGACATTTCATATAATATAATTTGTGCGGTTTAAAACTTATATGGTTGTACTTTATATTATTTATAAGTGTTGTAATTAGCTAATTAATGTGACATTGCATAATTCACACGTGTATTAGTTGATGATAAATAATGTATGATTCTTTTTTTAATTTAAGCATAATATCATATTAAAAATTTATATTGATTAATAATGGACACCATTAAAACTACTAAAATATAATAATCACGCATAAAACGACTAAAAATGACTAAATTAGTGACCAATAAATGAGATTAATGACCAAAATTCGCATATAGAATGACCAAAAAATGAGAGATACGTGACCAAACAATGAGATATAAATGACCAAAAAAACGACCAAAATTCGCATATCAATGACTATAAAACAGTTTTGGTGGCTAATTTACGGTCTTTTATTACGCGACCAAATTTGGTCATATTCTAGTTTGTCATGTGGTCATTAATTTGGTCATAAATGTGGTCATATATTTGGTCATTGATTCAAATATGTGACCAAATTAATGACCAAATATATGACCAAATTAATGACCAACTGACAAGCTATAAATGACCAAAATAAAAATGACCCATTTTGGTCGCGTAGTAAAAGACCGTAAATTAGCCACCAGCGATTGCCAAACCATAAGTGGTCATTAATATGCAGATTTTGGTCATTTTTTTGGTCACTAATTTCTCATTTTCCACTAGTGTTCCTACATTAACATCAGTATGAAAATGCTAAACTTGCCACATCAACATCAATATGAAACTACTGAACTTTCCACATCAACATCAGTATGAAGATACTGAACTTGTCACATCAGCATCAGTATGAAAATATTGAAACCACTACAAAAAAATCTTTTCTGACTTGCTAACCCTCTTGGATTGACAAGCCTAGTTAGACAGACTGATCTTTTTGGGGACCAAACAAGCCTTGTCTGGCTTACTAACCCTTCTGGGTCAACAAGCCTAGCCAGACATTTTGAAAGCACTTCTTTCCCTTTGACCATCTTGGAGCAGCACCTCGGTGAATTCTTTGGTAGAAAAATCCAAGCATTTTTTCTAACATACTAACCCTTTCAAGTCAACAATCCTAGTCATAAACATAGATCTCCCTGGGGACCAACAATTCTTACCTCAATTACTAACCCTTTCTGGCTAAACAATCCTAGCTAGACATACTCATCCTCCTAGGTTCAACAGGCCTTGTCTGACTTACTAACCCTTTCGGGTCAACAAGCCTAGCTAGACTTACCCTACCCTAGGCTGAGCTACCACCACTGCATCCTTCTACCATCTTCTTAATTCCTCTTTCGAGGGAGGTCCTTCTGGACTACACTAATCTTGTCTCGAAATTATTCAAGCTTTACACGAGACATAGGATTATTCAACACATATGCCACATGCTCCTTTGTAGGAACATACTTGAGCTTTACAGCTCCCTTCTACAACTTGTTCTTTATCATTATTCTCTTGTACATCTACAACTTCATCGTACAACCACAACTTGCATCATTATTCTTTTATGCATCTACAACTACATCATTCTTCTATTGTACATCCACAACTTGTATCATTCTTCTTTTTTACATCTGCAATTGCATCATTATTCTCTTGTAGGTCAATGCATACAATCCTTCCTAAAAGTCAAATACATTTTCATGATTAGAAACATTTCATAAAATATAATGACAAATTCTTATGCATAAAGGTATATGTCATATAATTATGCAACTATTTCCGCTAATGCGACAATAATCTATATCCCTTATACATACGGTAACCTTCTGGATTCCTTCCATCAGCAAGGAGGTTTCATTCTAGATAAGTAGCAATAAAATGTTGTACAACATAATCCACTTACCCAGCACCTGCATATTAGTAGTAAACTACAAATATTCTAATATGCATAATAGATTTCCTGAATCTAGAAACCTATCTATATACACGACTGCACAACTAGATATATAGGAAATAACAATTCAAATACTTTATTTGTTTATTTGGTAGACTCCATCTTGATATCTATATTATTGAATTACTGGATTCTCTGCCAATGTGTTCAACTTCATCGTCTAATTCCAAGGACCTGTTCCTATCTTACTCATGATCGAAAATACTGATCAAGTCTTCTTACACCACAAATCACATCGAACTGTATATTGGTGTTGAATCAATGTGTCCTACCAATGCATCCCTTCTTATACAATGCTAAAATGGATGAGAGTATGATATTCATATTGATTGGTATAATTCTTTTGGATCATATTCCTCATCAGTTGAGGAATCTTCCCTTTGTTTCTTCTCAACTGTAATATATTCATCATTGGTTGCACTGAGAGAAACATTGATCTTCTTTCTGCAACATGATGGAGTTCTCTTTCTATTTGTAGCATTATCAACCCAATCAAATTCATCATATGTCGGCAGGAATATTCTATGGTCTCTCATAAATGTAATACCATACTCAATTCTACCCTTTAGGTACCACACTATTTTATCTTCATATTGTTCTTGGACAAGGAAAATATCCTCTAGATTTCATCATACCTCTAATCCAACATGTTGACAAAGATAATAAAATTAAGGACATGGAAAGGGATGTGAATCAAAAGGAATACCAAATTTTGGATTTAGAGAGGGAGATGTATAGAAAAGAAGATGAGATACATGATATCCAAAATGAGATAAATTAGCTAAAGAGCCAAATCACTAATCTAGAAATAGATACAACAGGAGAATCTCTTATCAGAAGGACAAATAGTTTTCTATGGGATAAATCCATATAGATAATGACAGATGAGTGGGACATATTTGAAATGGTTCAAGAAGATATTGAGATGTACAAGTCTACCAAGGAGGAAACCAAGAATGTGGAAATACAATTAGGCCAGATTCCTGAAACTACAGAAAAAGTGATAAATTTCTTGAACAACAAAAATAAAATCCAGTTGGAGGAACTCTATATTGCAAGAAGAACAACTATCATAAAAATAGAAAAGGAGATGGTGTTTAATTAGAATCTTTTTAAAAGGGCACAAATTATCCAAAAAACGTTAAGTAGTGATTTAATATTTTAAGAATATGTTTGATAAGGAAATTAAATTGGGATTACCCCGTCCATGGTATGGAAATGGGTATATAATGGCTAAAGATGATTTTAAAGCAAGCTTTCTTCAAAAGAGAAATGAAGTGCCCATACATGAAGTATTATAGGGTAAAATATTTGGAGAGTAGGTAATTGGTAGGATTAAGCCACAATTTTAGATGTGGATGAATTTAAAAAGGTTTTTCAAAGACTTGGATCCTATCTCCTATGCAACTCATGCTAATGCAGAGTTATCATTAGATGTCGTCAAATCCCACGGGATGCCAATTGGGAAAGAGTGGAAATTAGTGACAAGGTTTTCCAAGCTTCCTAATCCTCAAAAGAAGCATGAATCAAGACAAACTTCAAGTAGGGCAAGTACCATGACATAAGGGAAACAATACCCAACAATGGTTGCACAATTCATAAATTTTCCCTCTCCTATATTGTTATATTTTTAATGGTTATACAATATCTAAGAACATTTAGCATCATAAAATCATAACCATAAGCAAAGGATCACTGAAAGAAATACATGTACAACAACACAAAAGAACACAGAGATTTATCCTGGGAAACCCTCATGGGGGATAAAACCCAGTAAAAATTTCTCTATATAGAAATCGACCAAGTACAGTGTAGAATCCCAAGAACAAGAATAGTTGCTCCTCTTCCACAATATAATCTTTCTCTCTCTCTCTCTCTAGCACAATTCTTGAGTGTAAGTTGTGTAATAATGAGAGAGGCGCATCACCTATTTATATTCATTAGGTGACTGACTCAAACCACTAACTAGGTCGTCTAGGTTCTCTAATTAGGGCCAACCTATTTAGGGAGACTAAAAATACATTTTATATATTACTTTTGTGGGTACTATTGCCCTAACTGACAACTGAGGGTTTACCTCATGAATTTTACATGACCGATTACATCAAGGACATATTTGAATGGAGGAATAACATCTTCGAAGAATAATACAACAAAAATACAAGAGAATATCTTCCGAAGTTACAATACTTTAACACTCGCTATTAACTAGGAAGGTATTATACATCAACAACAACCATCATCACAACTGTACAACTGACTGGTGAATCTCTATATGTCATAGGAATTTTTGGAACAACATCATGCATCTTCATCATCAATCCCGGTATGAGAATACTAAATCATCTTCTGCAACCTCAGTATGTAAATATTGAATCATCTTCTATGAGTACTAGATCATCTTCTGCAACATTAGTATGTGGATACTGAATCATCTTCTATGAGTACTGGATCATATTCTGAAACATCAGTATGTGGATACTGAATCTTCTATGTGGACTGGATCATCTTCTACAACATTAGTATGTGGATACTGAATCATATTTTGCAATATCAGTATGTGGATACTGAATCATATTCTACCATATCAATATGTGAATATTGGATCATCTTCTGAATACTGAACCTTCTTCTATAACATTAGTATGTGAATATTGAATCCTCTTCTGCCACATCAGTATGCAAATACTGAATCTTCATCTAACATCAGTATGTGAATACTGAAACATCGTCTGCAACATCAATATTTAAATACTGAAACATTATCATCTGCATCATCAGTGTGTAAATATTGAAACATCATCATCTTCATAATCAGTATGTAAATAATTTAACAACAACAACATCATTAGCATGCTAGTGCTAAAGCAACATCTTCAATAAATTCTATATCATCATCTGCATTATCAGCATAGAGATGTTGGAACATCATCATCATCATCAACATAAAAATGTTGAAACAACATCAGCATCATCAACACAAAGTGTTGTGAATTCAACCACATCAACATTATCAACACAGGGTGTTGGGACCACAACAACATCAACATCATCAACACAAGGTGTTCGGAACACAAGCACATCATCAGCATCAGCATACAAATTATGAAGCAACACCATCATCAATATCAATATAGAAATACTGAAACTACATCATCATCGGTATAGATATACTGAAATTGTCTTATCATCAGTATGAAAATACTGAACCTTCCACATCAACACAAGTATGAAAATACTGAAATTTCCACATCAACATCAGTATGAAAATACTAAACTTGCCACATCAACATCAATACAAAAATACTGAAGTTTCCACATCAATGTCAGTATGAAGATACTGAAATTGCCACATCAACATCGGTATGAAAATACTGAAACCACTACAACAAAATCTTGTTTGACTTACTAACCTTTTGGATTGACAAGCCTAGTCAAATAGATTGATCTCCTTGGGGACCAAACAAGCCTTGTCTGGATTACTAACCCTTCTGGGTCAACAAGCCTAAACTCACTTCTTTCCCTCTGATCATCTTGGAGCAGCACCTCGGTGAGTTCTCTGGTAGATCAATCCAAGCATTTTGTCTAACATACTGACCCTTTAAAATAAACAAGCATAGTCAGACGCATGGATCTCCCTGGGGACCAACAAGTATTGCCTCGATTACTAACCCTTTCGGGCTAAACAGGCCTAACTAGACATACTAATCCTCCTAGGATCAACAGGACTTATCTGACTTACAAACCCTTTCGGGTCAACAAGCCTACCCAGACTTACCTTACCCTAGGCTGAGCTATCACCACTGCATCCTTCTACCATCTTCTTGATTCCTCTTTCAAGGGAGGTCCTTTTGGACTACACTAAGCTTGTGTCGAAATTATTCAAGCTTTACACGAGACAGAGGATTAGTCAACACATATGCCACATGTTCCTCTTTAGGAACATACTTGAGCTTTACAACTCCCTTCTACAACTTGTTCTTTATCATTATTCTCTTGTTCATATTTAAATTCATTATACAACCACAACTTGCAACATTATTATTTTGTGCATCTACAACTACATCATTCTTCTATTGTACATCCACAACTTGCATCATTCTTTGTTTTTACATCTACAATTGCATCATTATTCTCTTATAGGTGAATGCATACAATCCTTACTACAAGTCAAATACATTTGTATGATTAGAAACATTTCATATAATATAATGACAAATTCTTATGCATAAAAGTATATGTCATATAATTATGCAACTATTTCCACTAATGCGACAATCATCTATATCCCATATACATACGGTAACCTTCCAGATTCCTTCCATCTTTCCAAGACATTATGTCAGAAAGGATGTTTCATTCGAGATAAGCAGTAATCGAATGTTGTACAACAACATAAGCCACTTACCTATCACCTGCATATTAGTAGTAAACTACAAATATTCTAATATGCATAATACATTTCCCGAATCTAGAAACATATCTATCTACACATGCTGAACAACTAGATATATAGGAAATGACAATTCAAATACTTATATTTGTTTATTTGGTAGACTCCATCTTGATCTCTATATTATTGAATTACTGGAGTCTTTGCCAATGTGTTCAACTTCATCGTCTAATTCTAAGGACCTGTTCCTATATTACTCATGATCGGAAATACTAAGCAAGTCTTCTTACACCACATATCACATCGAGCTGTGTATTGGTGTTGAATCAGTGTGTCCTACCAATGCATCCATTCTTATCCAATGCTAAAATGGATGAGAGTATGATATTCATATTCATTGGTAGAATTCTTCTGGATCATATTCCTCATCACTTGAGGAATATTCCCTTGCTTTCTTCTTATCTTTAATATATTCATCCTTGGTTGTACTGAGAGAAACACTGGCCTTGTTTCTGCAACACGCTGGAGTGCTCTTTATATTTGTGGAACTGTCAACCCAATCAAATTCATCATATTTCTACCGGAAGATTCTATGGTCTCTCGTAAATATAAGACCATACTCAATTGTACCCTTTAGGTACCACACTATTTTCTCTTCATATTTTTCTTGGATAAGGAAAATATGCTCTAGATTTCATCATACTTCTAATCCCAATAATTATGTCAAGATTCTTGAACTTTGATATCTACCGTAGTCACTCCCTCTGAAGTGGAGCACCATCCTCCCTCTATGTCTTGTACTCCTGAATTAGGAAGTTGGAGTGATAGGTAGCCTCCTCTGTTATTAATCTTCTTGGCATCCATCTATGTCACCTATCAAGTTCATTGGATATCAAGATCCTCCATCTCGAAGTTTGTTGCAAGTTTTCTCTTGCACACCCATCTATGAGATTCTCGTCCTTTGTAGGATTATCTTTTAAACCTTATAGTAAAGGTTGGGATCTCCATCACTCTAGTTGATCCTCAATCTCCTCATCTAATTGTATGTGTTATCCCATGGGTTGCTATTGATTTTGTACTAATCCTTATGTGCATAGGTGGTTCTATGTAGAGAGTCTCAAACCATGTAGATTGCTCGATATGTTCTTCTACTTTGATTACACCAAATATCTAGTGTAATATCCACCATTGAAGAGGTGTGTCTATCCCATATAGGAGTGTCTTTACATAATCGACTCTCTCTTTCTAATAGAAACCACGAACCTTGCTTTGTATCTTTTGATACTTCGATCTATTGTATACTTTATCTTCTAGATCTACTTGGAAGACTTTACAGAAATTCCCTTCATATCTCGAACTCATATCCAATCATCATTTTGTTATGATCGATCGGTACTTCTCCATCATATCATCCTTCCATTCATTCTTCTTGGGACATTATTTCGCAAGGTGTCCTAACTGAAACATCTGAGTTGTAATAGGTCCTTCTTTTGAAGTCCTTTTATTCTTGTGAGAATTTTCTTCCTTCTTGTTCTTTTTCTTCTTCATATGGGTTGTTAGGGCTTGATTGGCATATTCGTCCATCCCTTCTTCTTTTTCCATAAGTCAAGCTTCTTCTTACGTTCATTCTTCCATAGGTGATATTCCTTATAGAACAATTCCCTTGATTGAACTTGGAAGAACATTCAAAGTTGTAATCTATGCTTCTGCTTCTTTGACATTGTCTCCAATGGATTCTAATTTCTCCTTGAGTTGAGATCTCCTTGTGAACTAACATTGAATGTTTTCTAACATTTGCATATCCACATCCTTGATTTGAGTTCTCAAGGTCAACTTTGTACAATTTGTTTATTGCGTCAAACATATCCTTAGGATTCTTCAAGGATGATACATGTGATATCCAATGGAGACAGAAATACTCATATTGGTTTTGACTAGGTCCTTCTTGTTCTTTGCTTTGACTTCATCTCCTTCTGGATCTACAGGTTCTTCTTTGACATAGTTCTCCATGTAATGATTCTTCAAGTATGAGAAACACTCTATAATTCCATGCTTAGAAGTTCTCAAATCTTTCAAGCTCGTCCTCAAGCTTGGTACTGTTTTTCATCACGATAAAAATGAGAACCTCAAATGGAAATAGAGAGGATAGATCTTACCAGTGAGATTGCTTCAACTTGATGCTTGCTTGAAGGCTCTTCTAGAAGATTGCTTCTGGTGGACCGAAGGTTTGATAGAGAAAGCCTAATTGTTCAACTTAGGTATATTTTAGGTATTATTGGATATAAATATGTGCCTCCTTAAAGAGAGCTAGGAAACCTGCTTATTTTACCAAAACTCTGGACAAAACTGTAAAATATCTGATGACCTAGTTTTCCTTGGTAGTAGTGTTAGGTCAAAAATTGAAAATCTACAAAATGAGAAACTTATTACATGAAAATATGTGCCCTCATAGGTCTATTTTTGTATTCCTCCTTTTTCAATTGATCAGTGGAGGGAAGTGCTCGGAACAAGAAGCCCTAGTTTTTCTCCAGTTTCTTCTACATAATTGACTGATATGGTTTATACTATAGCTCTAAATTTTCTACTCCTCAAGGTATGAAAATTATTCCTAAGGTATCCCAGTATGTCTTATTTCCAACCCTACAAGTTAGAGTAGAATTATATTTACCAGGTGAGACTTATGCGACGTTTCCAAAGGTGACTTATTTCAGGACTGTTCAACATAGAGAACTTGTATGGACAACCACATGTCACTGTTTGAACTTCGGGTTCTGAAACCTAGACCACATAAGCTATAATCCATTACCTATCTAAAAAATATTATGAAATTTTATTTGGAGCTTCCTATCCCGAGATATATAAATTCTCCCTAGGTCACATGTTTAAGGATGAACTTTGGGAGAGGCTGGAACCCTAAGTTGGAGGAATCATATCTCCTATATTATAGTTAATCTAAGATTGAAACTTTCACACAAGATATAGAAATATTTCATATTCTTATTTTCAGAGTATCAACTCATGATCCTTCACCAAACTTGAGGTATAGAGAAACTTCCAAGATGACTAGATTTTTCCTTCTAGGGTTTTTAAGCATGAAAACCTAATCTCCAATAGTTGTATTTGTAGTAGTGCTTCAGCTCCACAAAGACTAATTTCAAGGTGGATCTGATAGCATGCTAAATATTTAATAGTTATATAATATATAAGAACATTTATCATCGTAGCATCATAACCATAAGCAAAGGATCACTGAAAGAAAGAAAAGCACAACAACACAAAATAACACATAGATTTATCTTGGGAAGCCCTCATGGGGGAGAAAACCCAACAAAACTTCCTCTATATATAATTCTACCAAGCATAGTGTAAAACCCCAAGAACAATAATAGTTTCTTATCTTCCATAGTATACTCTCTCTCTCTCTCTAGATCAATGCTTGAGTGTAAGTTGTGTAATAAGGAGAGAGGCACATCACCTATTTATATTCATTAGGTGACTGACTCAAATAACTAACTAGGTTGGCAAGGTTCTCTAATTAGGTTTGACCTACTTAGGGACACTCAAAATACATTTTATATATCACTTTTGTGGGTACTATTTCCCTGAATTACAATGGAGGGTTTACCTCATGACTTTTACATGACCAAATACATCAAGGACATCTCTGAATGGAAGCGTAACATCTCCAAAGAAGAGTACAACAAATGTGCAATAAAATATCTTTTGAAGTTACAATACTTTAACATATATATGCCAGGCCACTAACTGAACAAGCAAATCCATAAGGATTATCCCAAATACACTCAACAAAGGTTTTTGCATAGAAATATGCATGAACACAAGTCCACATGAGAGGAAATGTGTCCCATACAAAAGCAAAAGTAAAAGTGCAACCAAAAGAACAACTTAGTCGAGAACAAAAGAGTCTCTGAAAATGAATGTAAAAGTAATTTTTGTAGGGGACATACATAGACAAAGTTGGTTGAGATTTGGTTACAAGCCACTGTAATCTCAACTAATTCAGCTAGGCTCACGGGTCTATATAATGTAATTTAAGCCAAAGGCTCAGGGGTGGGATCTTAGACTTAGAAATATTTATCTCTAACTTATTTAGTCAGATGAATATTTTTGTCATGTAAATATTTTTTCTAGAGATTGAGGATACGAAATCCTCCAAAGAGTTATCCTTTCTGTATATCTTATATTATATTTCCCATTGAGTGAAGGAATTCTTGAGAAGGCCAATAAATAACGCTACAGCATATTTGATCTAATTGAGCATCGTTCATACTCTTTTATGATTTAATGTTGGATATCGTTTCAGAATTGAAATGTTTCTGTCATAGTTTTCAAATATTTTATGTAAATGCAGTGTTATATGGAAATTTTATGTATATGTTATATGCATGAATGTTTTGCTTCCCATAAATCACTAATAACCTCATGTTAGTATTTTCCGCACATAAAGAATTGCTGAATTATGTATCTTGCATATCAGTACGTTCAAAGTTTATCTTCATTTAGGAAAGTCACCTATCAGTGTTTCCTATATGTTAATGTTGTTGTCGTCACCTACCGTATTTCTACATCTAGGAAGTAAAAGACAATTTCAAGACTACACAACTAGTCACTTTTAGGCAAATGCGGACAACAATTAAGTTTAACGAATTACAATACTGAGGCTTTAAAGGGGTTATAATTTGTATTAGCATCTAGTATCTACCTTCATATTAGAAAATAAAGGTGCAAAAGTTATAAGATTAGCTTATATCTGAAAACTAGTCAAAATTGGACCTCAACTAATGCATGGGTGAAAGAAACAAAAAAACATAACATTTTACAGAATGAGAGCACATAACTGAATCTGACGATTCAATAAGGAAAATATTACATATCAGTTCTGCAATAAAGGAAACCACCTTGAACTGGATAAGCACATTCACATTCAAAACTAATATTCACATTCTTGTTTCCAATTAACGATTTTATAACAAAGACTAAAATCAGTAAACATTAAACCACAATGTTGTATCTCTATTTAAAAAATTCATATACAAATATCTTAATAAAATTTACATGCATATCATAGAAAAAATCATTAACACTAATGATTATGTCAAAAAAGGCCTATGAAATAATGGAAGATACTTGTATTAACCATAAAGAGATGGGAACATTCTCGACTTGAAGAAAGGGTTCAAATAACGTGAAAGATTTTCTAAATAATTTAGATAGAATTCCTTGATAAAAAAATAAGATGCAATATCTAGTGATGATTACATCAAGGTCCTATTGATGATCCAATCTAACATGCTCATACACATAAGGGAAACAATTTGATCAAGGGATTGTCT
The DNA here is from genome assembly GCA_001517045.1 of Pseudotsuga menziesii. Lineage (NCBI taxonomy): Eukaryota > Viridiplantae > Streptophyta > Pinopsida > Pinales > Pinaceae > Pseudotsuga > Pseudotsuga menziesii. The sequence goes on from LPNX011053087.1 coordinate 240,784, forward strand.
ATGTTCCCAATAGTCACTTTAGTGTGACTATTTATGATAAGATTCATTGTCGGCATATCTAACCTACTCGACAACTGGTCCCAAAAATTGAAATAAGAAAAAAAAATTCTTGAGACTTCCTTTATCAAAAAATCTGATCCATGCAATATAATATTTTTTCTTCACGGTAGAATAACACTTTAGCCCATCGCTTTTTTTTTTGAGTCGTATCCTTGTTTAGTTGTGGCAGGTGTTGATGAAGTGGGCTCCCGTATATGAATGATGTACTGTTGGCATGGTATGAGTCAAAATTTTTTATTCCAATCCTCTCCTCTAGGATAATTGAATCCCCGTATTTTCTTGGGGAAAATATCTAGTTTGGTATACATCTAAAAAATCAACACTCTTCGTGCATGTATAATTGTTTTAGAGAAATTAACAACTCTAAATCAAAGAAAAAGATTTATTTGATGATATTTCCATCCAGCGATGGAAAGTCTTGGATTAAATCTAGAACCTCCTTTTTCTTAGTTTTGAATATATCAGTGTAAACTTGAAAATAGAATAAAATACCATCCTTGGTCCACAGGGATGGAAGACCTATTTGAAGTAAATGCTTAAATTTATCCTTGAACTCTTTCTCTCGTGATATCCGAATGCAACATTTTAGGCTTATGTTGACACTAGAGAGTCTTTCATTGTGTGTATCTTTCATGCTTGCATAATCACTTCTATTCTGTCACATATTTGTAAGGATTATAAACCGTCATCAGAGAATGATTCTAGATATGGAATAACTTTGTTTATGGTTTCATATTTTTCTTTTATAACTTTCTGGTGCTTCATAATCTCTATATCAATACATTTCATTAGACCTTCCGATAGATGTAATACCCTCAAAATAGGGAAATTAATTCTACATAAACATTTGGTTGTGTCTCCATAATTCTCTTTCCCTAAAGTTAAATAGCATTTAGGAGAATTTACCTCTTTTACCTTTTTTAGTTCTTCACTCAACATGTATTTCTCTTTTATCTCAGCTTGTAACTCACTTTCTCTTTTTTGTGAAATGTGCTCTAAAGATGCAATCTGATTATATTTTTCCTTAATATTTCTTTGCAACTGAATTTCTTTATCAGCCTGAAATGTCTTGATTGTTTACGAACTTTGGATACTTTGATTTAGTTCAATCAACCTGGATTTGTATCGACTGACCTGTTCGTATAATTCATGGCCATTGTCTTCAATGTTTCTTGAATCATTAGCTTTATCTTCTGGAAAATCTGGTAAAATGAAATCAATTTGTGCTTGCTAAACAACATCTTTTTGCAACTCCTCAGTTTTAGAGGTGTATTGCTCTGTTATCTTTGATTTTTCATTTTGCAATGCTTGCACCTAAATTCCAAATTGGGAGAGTCATTGATTTAGAGATTTATTTTCATGATCAATTCGTTCCATATTCTCGAATAAAACAATCATCTCTACAGACTGAGATGGATCAGCGTTTGGTAGTTTTAGTTTCTTTCTTAATGTCTTAATCTTAGCTTCCTTATCGTCACCTAGGATTACAAAGTCTTCCATTGCTTTGGTATTTTTTTTCATTCAGCCTCAACACTTCGTTAGTTTTTATCTCACCTTCGCCATTTTCTTTGTTTGATATACCTTTCTCAGTAACTGTATCAATATAATTGTTGATATCCTCCTTACAATCAGTAGTCGTTTGGGAATTATTTGCTTATGTTGCAATCTATCTCTCTTTGATAATTTCTTTCTTTGTCGAGTGATTTCCACAACTTTCCTTGTTGGCTAATGATGCTAAGGTTGAATCAATTATTGTTATATATTCCAAGGAATTAAATGAAACTCTCAAATTTGATATATCTTTGTGTATCGTATGGAAAATATATCTTTGTGTATCGTAATTTAGGACTCCATTGAAGTATCAACTGGCTCTGTCGTTTAGCAGATAAATCTTTGTGTATCGTAATTTAGGACTCCATTGAAGTATCAAATGGAGTATCGTAATTTAGGACTCCATTGAAGTATCATCTGGCTCTGTCGTTTAGGAGAGAAACTCTCAAATTTGATATATCTTTGTGTATCGTAATTTAGGACTCCATTGAAGTATCAACTGGCTCTGTCGTTTAGGAGATAAACTATTTAACCATTGTATCAAATCCTCTTCTGATTTGCAAAGCTAGGGATTAGGAAGGTTTAACATTTTAGTAATAGCAACGAGAGATAAAGGAAAATGTCATGCCTTCCGTTGGAGGTAAAAACATATTGAGACAATGGGTTGTAGCATTATGAACAGGTAAAAACAAAATATGGCATGTAAAAAGTACAAGGTAGGATGAAATGGATTAAACCACATTCCCAAGAATCCTTCAAAATGTCAAAACCCTGTGTAGGTTGGTCAGAGGGAATTCATTGAGGGTGTAAAGTGGGAAAATTAACTTTGGGATTGAAAAAATATTCAAATAGGTCGACGATGTCATGCTCTATGGCTAGATTACCAAGCCTCTTATAATGTTCTAAACTCTTTCTAGGTTATTCAATTATTGAAACTCAAAATTGCAAACTTCAATATTTACTCTCTTTAAATATAAGTGTGTCTAAGGTAGAGAAATCTTACCAGTTCGTTGATTCATCGTTGGTTATCTATTCCTTGGGAAGACAAGTGTTTAGAAAAAAAGAGTAAGAAAAATTCAAGGTATGTAGCAAAAAAATAAAGTTTTCAAATTTGAAATTAATATCTTTACCAAAAACTTCCAACGTGTCCTTTTCTTCTTCGCATCAAAGTGTGAAGGAGAAAAGGACATGTTTAACCAACGAGATCATTTACCCGTCCTTTAACGCGACAACCCCATTTTATAAGCAGGTTTAATAAGTACTATTTAGGAGGAAGGAAATCAACTTTCACAAAGAGTTCCTCTAGCTTCGACTCGTTCGATTTGCAGCAAGTGTCACCATCATTTTCATTTCGGAGGATGTATGCATTGTTAAAATTTGCCCACGAAAAGCTCTGAAATACAATGCATGTCATTGATTAAATTTTGAACTGAGGGTCAGATCCAACCACTTCACTAAGCCATACAATTTGAAATTAAAAATATTACCAAACCTTTCGATGTGTCTTTTTCTTAATTTGGACAAAACTATGGGAATTTAATCATCGACTTGTCCTTCAATGCGACTCTTCCTTTTTACCGGTGGGTTTCATAACTAGTTTACGGGGGTAAACACAACTTTTACAACCTTTTCCTATAGATCTAAATCATTTTATTTTCAACAAATATCATCAATGTGTTCATTTCAAAGGATATTTGCATTGTTAAAATGCACCCATGAATGGCTAAGAAATTCAACACATGTCGTTGATCAACTATTGAAACAAAGGTTAGATCCATCCACTACAACTTACCATGCAATTTTGTAAAATAATTTTATAAGACGATAATAAAAATATAACACCACATTTCTGAAGGACATCAACCACAAGATGTAATAACAAGGGTAATCATAGAGGGATATAGGGGTGGGGTTAGGGGTAGGTGGAGTCATAGGGAAGACTGATCCTGGAGAGAGAGACAAAAAGAACAACTAGAGTATTTAAATGTTACAATAAGAATAACTAACAACAACCCTATTAATAATATTAATATGTTTGAATACGCCAATAGGCATATATTTGACATATTTTACAATTTCAGAGGATTTTATTATGCACTCAAATGTAACTAAATGAAGTGCACATTAGCTCGACTCCCAGCTGCCAAATGGAGTTCGCCTGTCCCACAGACTGCATATTACCATACCACTAAGTGCATTTACCACATGAGTTTAGAGGAGTTTATTAGGAGTTCGATTGTCACATGAACTACATGTTAACTCAACTTCCAGCTACATAATGGACTTTGACTAAACATTATGCACATTAGCTCGACTCTCAGCTTCTATATGGAGTTCCACTATCGCACTACTATACACATTACCATGCCATTAAGTGCAGTTATTGCATGAGCTATTTTTTATTTTTTTCCTACTACCACAAAGTGTAGCTATAACATGATCTATTCTTTATTTTTTTATACTAGTTATTTATTATGAATTTTGAATGAAAACCATAGAATAAATATGGACATTACACTTGTCCTATTCTCTTGCAATCTAGGAAAAGCATAGATGGTATTCCACCCAAAAATTGTAAGATATAAAATCCTATCGAAGGAATAAACCCTTATTAACATTGTAACAATAATATGTTTGGTCACACCTGAAGTGTCATTTGTGTATCACTATTGTCATGTCTGCACCTCCAATCCGTGACACATGATTTCCCATCCTATTGTTAACACCGACGATATTCTATAATATCAAATCTGCACAGTCGAGGAAGTTAATGTTGCTTTCATTGTAATTATGTCCAGTTATTTACAAACAGTTGTTGGAGTCAGCAACAATTACCGTGCAAGACGTTCCCAATATCATATGTTTCTATTATAGCATGAATGTTCCATACCCTCAATGCCTATTATCTTTCCTACATGCATATTTTAAGGTCATGGTATAGAGGGACTATACATGGGAGCATCAAGCTAATTAGATTGCAAGCTTCTTATAGAAGTTTGTCAAGAATTTGTTCAACCATTACTAATTTAAAATCTCATGCACGTCATTATACATAGGGTTTGAGGTTACTATAGGGGAATGCAAAGAGCGGGTGGTCATGATATGCCTCAAGTTGTAGGAGCGGGGTTACCTGGATGGAGAGGAGGTTTGGTGGACTAGGGATAGAGAGGGGAGGGGGTATGGATGGTAGGGAGAGGGAGAGAGAGAGAGAGAGAGAGAGAGATTTATGTGATGGCTATGGGTACTAGGTGTACATGTCTGGGAGACCGCTCCTTTAGAGAAAGACAAACATGACAGCTGGAATAAAATGCTACAATAAGAAAACCAAGCCATTAATGTGGTCACTGTATGTTCGGACACTGCACACTTGAAGTGTCGTTGGTGCATCACTCTCGTCATGTCTGCACCTCGAAGTATAAAACATGATCATCCAATGATGTTAGTGTCGCTTTCATTATAATTATGTGCATTTATTTACAAATAGTTGTTGGAGCCATGAAAATTTAAAATGCAACATGATACTGATCTCATGTCTTTCTATTACAACACGAATGCCTCATTCCCTCTATGCCTATTATCTTTCCTACATGCATATTTTAAGTTCCTGGTATAAACAGACTAGATCGGGTAGCATCAAGACAATTAGATTGAAACCTTCTTATAGTAGCTTCGAGTAGTTGTTCACACATTACTAATTTAAAAGATTATGCACATCATTATACATAAGGTTTGTGTAATGCCCCCCATTTTTTTTAGCATGAGGGAGAAACCACTAGGCCATTAGAATCCGATGGGTCCTAGTGGAAAGCTAATTAATTAGTCAAGGAATTAAATCTAATCTATAATTACCTAGTAAGATTAAATAAAATCATGGTAGAAGAATGGAACACAATTTTGTAATATCTGATATTTCTAATCATTTTTTATGAGCTTTCCATGGCTTAGGGGCCCAAGAGGATGCTTTGGATGAGGATAAGGGATATTAGTTTTCTCCTCGGAAAACGCTAGACAGTAAGGATCCAAAAGCAGGAAAAGTAGTAAAAAAACAGTGAAGATAGGACTTTCTTGATTTTGAGAGATAAGGCTCAAGGAAGGTTAGTAGAAAAAGGAAATCAAGCTAAAAGTATTAGGAAATATCTAGAGGATAATTTTATCCCAGGAGGTAAAATTCATGAAGTCAACGAGGGAACCCTGGTTGAGGCATATGAACCACATTCAATGTATATGGAATCCAATTCATTCTATATAAGGAGGGTGCACCACTCTCACCTTTTTGGTCAGTTTTCCTATTTTATTAAGAGCTTTGCTTCTCATGGCGCAATTCCTGGTGCTAACCTTGGCTCAATATATGGTGCTATGCTTGGTTCTATTTTAGATGTTTTTTTGGAGGCTATTATGGGTGTTATATGGGATATTATTTTGGATGTTAGCTGTGATGCTAAATTTCTAGATTTATTCCAGACGCTATACCTGACTCTATACTTGAATTATGTTGGATGTTTTCTAGGTGGAATTCCTGGCTCCTATACTTGGCGCTATGTCAGATGTTTTTCCTGGCGACATTCATGGTGTAATTCCTAGTGCTAACCCTGGCTCAATATATGGTGCTAAGCTTGGTGCTATTGTAGGCGTTTTTTGGAGGCTATTAAGGGTGTTATATGGGATTCTATTTTGGACGCTAATTGCGATGTTAATTAGCATACAAAATAGCGTTAACGTTAAAAAGGGGACACTAATGACACCATTAAAAGTGCCATTTTGTGGAAAAGCGTCCACTTTGTCCAAAAAATTATAAAAAATACACTAAAAGTGATAATGGACGCTAAAAAGGAAGCTAAAAGAGACGCTAATCATAGGATTTTGTTGTAGTGATAGTTCCAAACAAACTTGTGGTAGTACCCAGTTAAACCTAAGAATTCTATAAGATTCTTCAAGGATTTGGGAATAGGTCATTCCATCATGGATATAATCTTCTTAGGGTCTTCCTTGACACCTTCATGAGATACAATATGACCCAAATACTCTACCTCATTTACCCCGAAGAAAATTTGAAAGTTTTTTCATATAGTTGTTGCTCCTTTAGTAGTTGAATGAGCTGAAAAAAATACAAGGTTGGTTTTATTAATAGGTTAAACTCTTCACCCCATATCAATCTTTATTTATTGGGTGGATGCACCCAAGTTTTAAGATCTTCCTTTTATTTGAAGTTTTATGGAAGATTATATTGGTATACTGGTCAATAAGTCTATATGAGTGATTGTAGAGTTTTAAGGAGAACTCAAGTTTTTCTTAGAGAGACTCAGGGATTATTATCTATAATGATCAGAATCTGATGGCCTTATAGTGCTTTGATGGCCCCATTTTGAAATATTCAACTAATGGGTAGGTATTACATAGGAGGGATATATTTTGGAATTCATGTGGAGACTATATTCCAATCATCCTCATGAGTTGAGAAATAGTTTATGAATATGTTATTTATGGAGGAAGAGTTGTTTCCCTTCACTATAGTGTAAATATTTGTGCTAAAAGGGTGTCTTGGGATGGGATTGACAAGGATGAATACTGAAGCAAGAATCAACAAGCCAAATGATGACATCAACAAGCCAAGAGACACATTGCAATAACTGGCAATGGTATCTAAACAAGACGAATCTTATAAGTGACCATTGTGAGGTGCTATAGAAGGTGATTAATGATGAGGAGAATACTAAGTCGCAACTGAGGGAGCGCATGATTTGAAGGAAAGAGAAGAAAATTCCATTCATTAGTTGAATTAAATAAGCTTGATGCTTGTGGAAGGGGATACCATCTAAGCACAAAGATAGAGAGGAAGTGTTTGTGGGGCCACTTGTAGATGAAAATACTAGACAAGAAAAAAATATAAAACACATGAACTAATAAGGTAAACCCTAGTATAGTCAACCACATTGAAAAAAATACATCATTACAACAAAATTTATCACCAAGGATGTGGAAAGAAACACATTCTTACAAAAAATATCAAAATAATTACCTGTAAATTCGCTGCAAAGGGACTTTCCAACTCTGAATTCCTTATGCACCTCTTTAAAAGCATGTGTGCCCTCTCCATGAAATTTTTATCAACCATGGTTGCTTCTATGTTTATATAAACTCCAATCCTCTATTCTACCTTAACATAACTAAAACCACTTTAGTTGAATATAGCTCCAATGCCCCTAAACACCTTATGTATGTGGCTCTAATGCCCATAAAACCCCTCTAGATCTAGCTATAATGCCCCTCTAATTAGATTTAGTTCCAATGCTCAAGCCAAGTTATACACCGCACAGTTGTTTATTCACTGAGGTCTGGTTGGCTCCAATGCTCTTCTCAGCTCCAATGCTCCACTCCCCCAATGATGCCTACAATATTCCCACTCCCAACCTGAATTCAAAATTGGTGCATGTAATTGCATATTCGAATTATATCTCCCTCTAGTCTAGTGCAATATTTAACCCAACTCCCCAATGATGTATGCAGTATTCCCACTCCTGTCCCTCACTCCCATCCTTCTCGACCCGAATGGTAATGAAATATGGTTAATTGCATATACATAGTACTACAATTAACTCTCACTCTAGTTTTGTACAATATTCGACCCAACTCCACCAGTGATGTTTGCAGTACTCCCACTCATGTCCCTCACTCCCGTCCCTCTCCACCCAAATGGTAATGAAATATGGTTATTTGCATAAACATGGTAACATAATTGCAAATGTGATTTTGTTAAAACATTTTTATTTATTAAATTTTTTTTAATTATATATATATATATATATATATATATATATATATATAT
>LPNX011053087.1:249745-310037 GCA_001517045.1 Pseudotsuga menziesii
GTTGAACTTATACATCCAATTCTTATTATTGAATTTGAGAGTGTTAGAAATGAAGATGATATTATGTACATGAAGAGAATAATAATAAAGTGCTAGTTAATGAGCAAGAAAAATAAGCTAGTAATTGATATTGAAATGGTAGTCTATATGAGGAATTAGTCATTTTTATTTGTGTGGCCTATTTATTTGTATTTTTTATCTCATGAATAAATTATTTAGTCATTTTTAGTTTTGTTACTAGAGTTTAGTCATATTTAGCTTATCAACACTGTCATGGCTAACGGTTTTAGTCACGTAGTCATTTAGTTGTCAATTTCTACTAGCGATGTTATTATTAATGTGATAAAAAAAACATGAGGTTGGGGTCATTGTTTTTTTTATTGTGGGTGGTTTCCCAATTTATGATATGAAATGGTAGCTTCGTGGGTTATCATTTAATTTGTGATATATGAGGTTATAACTTATTTTTATATTGTGAGTTGTTGCTTGATTTGTGATATGAGGTTTTAAAGCCCATCTTACTTTGTGGATAGTGGTCTAGGTTCAAATTTAAGGTTGAACACTCTAATTTGCATCATGGGTGGCTGCTGAAATTTTAAATTTTATTGTTTTATCATTTAAGAATAATGTTAGATTATACATTGTGATATTAATAGGATTATAGTTGTTCTAATTTTATTTTATTTGCATTGAGATAAGTGAAGTGAACTCTACAATATAGTACATTGGATCGGATATGTAATGTTTGTAGTGCTTATAAATTAAAATGAGAAAAATAATTGAAGATTGTATTGTAAACAAAGAAAATTAAAAGTAAAGCATATAATTAATAATCATATTGTAAAAGTTTTTTTTTCAATTATTTTCAAGGAAAATCTTCTAAGGAAATCCAAGGGATACTTTCCACATTTGTGGATGACATCCCCCAAGGAAATTCATCTTTCTCTCTCAAAACTTATGATGGATCTCTCTAAAACACACATACACACTTTTAAGCACCAAGAGGTTTAGGTATCGATGTATTTTTATTATTATTTTTACTTCTTAATTAATTTGAAGTTATGATGGATATTTACTACTTGTATACAACTAGACTATTGTGTCATTTCCTCTTAATTAAAAGAGTTTATTTCAAGATCATTCATAGAAATAGGAATTCTAGATTAATTATCGGATTACTAATTTAAAATTTAGAGAGAGATTTTTTTCAAGACATTTAGAGAGTTTTTTTTCTTTTAAACTATCTTACTTATAGTGGAACTTATTTCTTCTGTTAGTTTTGAATAAATCAAGTTATCTTTAAATTTATTATGAAGTTTGAAAATTTTTAAGTGATAAATCGAAGATGTGCTAATTAAAATATGAATGGTCAAACAACTTTCTTGTTTTCCATGTGTGCTTGCACCATTGACAAATCCACAAAATAAAGACCAAACATGGGGGTGAGTTATTCTCATCTATAGATTTGGGCAAATAGACATCTATACTCCTCTTATTCTTAATATTGAAACATTATGTATAGTGAAGTATACTTCTCATCCTCGGCCAATTTTTCAACTTTCTTGTTTTCCATGTGTGCTTGCACCATTGACAAATCCACAAAATAAAGACCAAACATGGGGGTGAGTTATTCTCATCTATAGATTTGGGCAAATAGACATCTATATTCCTCTTATTCTTAATATTGAAACATTATGTATAGTGAAGTATACTTCTCATCCTCGGCCAATTTTCTTTTGAGAATGATATAAATGTGCAGTAAAATTGTAAATTCGTGAATTAAGTTATATTATAGTGTTATAAAAATGAAAAATATGTATTCGTAAAAAATGTGTATTGATGAGAAATGCAATTTACATTTAAATTGTATTAATAATTTGTAATGCAAAGAAAAATAGCATCGTAGATATTCATGTATTATTTTAACTAAATTAATGGTAACAAAATCTTATATGGGAATTGTTTATATTATATAATTAAATTACTGATAATACATGGTTATACATAGATGCTTGAACATATAAAGATTCATATGAAAATTTTGATTAGCCAAATCGATGAATGATTATTTTAACTAATAGATATGTGAATAAGGGGAGTTCCATATAACAAGTACTTGCCTAAAAGTAAGAGCAACTTAATTGTTGTAAATAGCCTAATAGTAGTAATGTGCTTTTGAGAAATTTGGAAATTTAGACATGAATAATACACAGTGATATTCTAGTATAATTATTGAAATGTTTATCCATGAACCCTTTCCTGTCAGAAGAAGGTCAAGGGATAGGAATTGAATTGTTACTGCTTAATGATAAAATTGTCTTATAGAGTTATTTACCAAACTAAAGGCAATCGTTTGACTTTCTATTGCTTGATGAAAGGCATTAAAATGACACTCGATCACATCAATACATTTTCCCAGCCTTATCTAACCTTTACATCGATGAAAGTGCATTGGTTAGTACATCTACCACCATTAAATAGAGAATGAGAGAGATACCATCATACTTTATTCCCCGATTCTTAATCAATTTATAAGACTCTAAGATAGATGGGTAGAGAATGTGAGAGAGGCCATTAGACTATGTTCCTCCATTCTTGATTGATTTACCAAACCCTAAGATAGAGAGATAGAGAGAGTGTGGAACCCTAACCCTAAATTGGATAGAGTTAAGTAATAAGATTTTAGTGATAGGATTATTCTAAGTAATTTATAATTAAATTATTTTAATCAAATTACCGAGATACAACTTAGTTAGCACAAGTAGACCTTGACTAATAGAACATATAAAGTTGATCTTCAATGTGGTTTATTTCTTTGCTTTTCTACTTTAACCTTTTTGTTCCTTAAGTGATAGGGGAAGCACTCTTCATATGTGACTGGAGAGGGGAGGAAGGGAAACATGAGAGGGGAATCCCTTAGCACTTCCAAAAACATGCCATTAGAAGATGATCCTTGAGGAGAAAATCCCATTAGAGTATGCAAATCCATCAAGGAGGAGATGATTTCCTCTTCTATCAATGAAATTTTATTATGGCATAGACAATAATTCTTTACTTTGCATTTGATTTATTAATAGATTTTTCCAACAAGTTATTATTTCCTTCAAAGTCTCTTCATCTCATAGAGTGAGAGGAAGAAATTGGAGGCAAAACCATACCATGATAGTCATAAGAATCTCACATTCTTGATCAAAATTCAGCATTGAGTGGTTAATATACAACCTATTGACTCCCAAGAACCACAATCCTATGAATATTGGTTGATATCTTCTTTCATCTTGAAAAGGTATGAGTACAACCCCTTCCCACAAGGATGGGAATAGACTAGGGTTTTTTTACACTAATGAATTGTCAAATGTACAAAGTAGATGTTATAATATGTATATATATTATAAAAAAAATTGAAAGAAGGGGAACATGCACCCCTAAATTGCCATGCATAAGTAAAATTTCCTCCTAATATTGGATGGGTAGCAATTATATGCTCTATAATTTTCATGATAAAAATAATAGGCAAAATATGGAAAATGTAAATAAATTCTTGGATCAAAAAAAAATTATGCAAGAATTTCAAGAAACTAAAAGCTTAATATGGTCCTGCATAGAAAAATGGTGAATGGACATTAAAAATGAAAGAATAAATTTCAACAAACCCCAGAAAAGAAGGTGGAGTAACTGTATGGAATGCATATGGTGATATCACCGAGTTTTAGATGGGAAGTAGGGAAAAGGTATAATAACTAAGCTAAGTTTAGAGAAATTCTAGTAGGAATTTACATATGCTTTTGAAATGGTTTCAATTGATTGAAAAATAAAGGTGATTCCAAATTGTTCACTAGTCCATAACAACCCGCAAACTAAACGAGTTGCTAGAATACTTCCAATTACTCGGCTAGTTTGGTTTTCATTGCTCACAATACAAAATCACACTTGTTAAAAGAAAATTGAACCAACATCCAAACATTGCAGAAACAATAAATGCAATTCTCGAACCATCTTTTCTGAAAATTTGTCAAAGTGAAGATACAATTATGAAGCAAGATTTACATTTGAAGAATTCTAATTCTTATTTCATTTGGAGTGCATAAATACTTTCCTGATTTATTTCCGTAAATTTCATGTTGTTATGTTTATGATTATACATGTGTCCATTTATCTCCTCTATTTTTCCTTAGTTACAGGAATGGGAATGGCCATGTTGTATGTATAAATTCATCCATTCATTAATAAAAAAATATTTTTGATGAGAAAAAAAAAAAATCAAAACTCAGGGACCAACTAAAATTAAATATAACAACAAATGACAATAACATTAACATCGGATATGAGGATTTCTATATAAGTTAGTAGTGAGATATCCCAAAATGGCATGCATTTGGGTGCATCCATGAAAGTGGGTAACACTTTTTGGCCAAATTTGGCGATGAAAACCTGATTTTTTACTCATGTGCTAGAGACCCTCGAAACGCATATATGTTATGTGAATTTCGACTTGTAGTAAAAACATAAATTGTAGAATATTATGTTGGATTCCTAATGATATTTTTTTGAAAATAGTGCGATGTCATTTAATGTGTAAAATTTTGCATTTAATGAACTGTGTCACCTTAAACATTTGAAGAAGTTAATAAGTGGCTTGTGTCCAACCCCAATAATTCAATCTTACATTAATTTTATATATATATATATATATATATATATATATAGATGACCATGATCTACACAAAATGCACTGTGGTCTGCATATTTTTTTGTTAATTTATTTTGCAATACACAATTATTTATTATTTTTCGAAAGTGATAACATCTGATTTCAACATCATTTTATACACATGTGTGTCCATCCCAGCTTTTTTTTCACTGCTTTCAAAAATTGAAAAACCAAAGATACCCTTTTGAAGCGGATGCGTCGATGTGTGGGCTATGCATTTTTACGAAATTTTTGGATGTCTATTTTTAACCCTCCGGATTTTTCTTTGAGCCACTTCGAAGTTGTTGTTAGGTTTTCTAAGTGTAAGTTTTTGAACTAATTAAAACAAAAAACCCATATGAATTCCAAAATGCATGCATGATACCTCAATGGATAGAGGATTCGGTGGTGAATCTATCGGTATTAACTCCACTCAGTTGTGTGGCATAAATGGCAGGGCTTACACCCCTAGAAGACATAGAGAAACATTGATTTTCCTATAAGAGGGCTAATTCTCTGTTTTTCCAGCCCTCGATCGAGGTCGAGAGCTCGATCGAGCTATTTAAATACCTCGATCGAGCTCTTAACAAAACCTCGATCAAGGTCCTAATAAACCCTCGATCGAGGTTCCGAGATGTAAATAATTTCAACATCATTTGATTCAGATTCGGCCAACTCTGTGAATAATAAATCTCTTAGAAAATTAACCCAAAAAAAAACCATGATATTGCCAAACTGTCGTCATTTTACAAACCGCAATGGGGCTAAGGGTTTGAGAAATTGATTGTTAAAAGTTTTTTAATGTTCATTAAACTAATTCAAAACACAAAATAGGACTGTAATGGAGCACTACTGGGGGCGGTGGGTTTCCCTTAGATTTTATGTTAAATATTAGTTGTGGAGTAATTGGTGTTATAGATGTGATTGATTGGAGTCATAGATGTGATTAATCACATCTATAACCCAAATACTCCGCGACCCATATTCAACAGACAAAGTGAATAACATTACAGATTTGTTGCCTATTTATAGGCGGTTAAAGATGCTTGATCGAGGTATTCTTTAACCCTCGATCGAGCGTTTATTTAAGCCTCAATCGAGCGTTTATTTAACCCTCGATCGAGGTCTTGAACCCTTGACTGAGGTTTTATTAGAAGCTTGATCAAGCGTTTAATAAAAGCTTGATCAAGGGTCTAATAAACCCTCGATCGAGCTGTTAAGACCTCGATCGAGGGTTTAATAAAAGCTCGATCGAGGTACATTTTTTTTGTTTTTGACGAATTCATCTTGCCAAAAATTGTAACCCACCTTCATGGATGCACCCATTTGTGACTCTGAATATAAAGTTTCCTCGGCATGGTCCAAGACTAGCCTTGTACTATCCATGTTCATCACAACCATTACAAACAACGGAGTGTATTACCATGGATAGTATACATTAAATATTTCACTGATCTTTAAACATCCTTTAATCTGAGGATCTTCTGAAAACTCCATAAATTCAATTCACACCTAGTGGAAGATAAATAAAAGAAGCTAATAATGAATAAAGTATATCAATCCTTAACAAACACTAATATTAAGGTCTTATCCATAAATGCGATTACTAGAAGCTATGTATTTTGAGATAATAAAGAATTATAATAATTTTAACCTAGGTTTGGAAATTTAGCAAAGAAACACACTTAATAATGAACTATATGTTAAAATGTGCTAAATCGACATCTTGTTAAAATTTGCTAAATCAACATCTAATGAAAATCCATGAATTGTCCATATTCCAAAATTAATCTAAATATATATAGGTAATTAAGATTCAATAATAACACAAGATTGAAAAACAAACTCAATGAATAAGTGCAAGCATTTCAAACAATAAAAATAACAATGAAACACACGCATTTTAAACTAGGTTTTAAAAATAACAACAAATCAAAACCAATGATGAAGTAAATAGACTAGTATCATATGACTATCAATATATTCTTCAGATTATAAGAGAAGCTAAATATATGAAAATACTAAATAATCATAAACATTAAAAAAAAATGGCAATAAAAATCAAAAGCATTTAAAACAATATAAGTAACACTTGAAAGTGACTGCGGTTTGTTCCAAGTCAGTAATAATGATTCAATAATGACAAAGAGTTAAAAAGGAGGCTCAAAGAGTAAGTACAAGCACTTCAAACAATAGAAGTAACGATAATGAAGTAAGCATTTCAAACAATACAAGCATTTTAACGTAGGCTTCAAAATTAACAACCACAGCTATTAATAAAGTAAATAGACTGGTTAAAGTAATCTCTGCGAAATATTTGAAGAAGGTTAATGTACTGACTTGGATTCGTGAAAAAGCATTTACTGCTTCGGGTGTATCTGTTATTTGGAAAGGATTCATTGATACCATCTCTTGGCTCGGAAAGGGCCTAATTTGGATGACAAGTAATGGTGAAAGCATAAAAATCGGTGTGGACCTGATATCCGGCATGGGCTCCAGCTTTGTTTTACCTTATGACCTTCGTATCTACTTGGAAGATTATGGCATAACAACTCTTGCACAAGCCAGAAATTATTCCAATGAAGCCAGAAATTATTGGCTCACTGCTGTGGACTTGGACCTCGGGGGCTCTCGGTCCTCTCTTTGGAATGATTATATCAACGGTCTGGATTTTGGGAGAATACGACTCAGGTCCTCTCCCGATCACCTTCTTTGGAACCACGGGAACTGTATAGACTCTATTTACGTGGCCTGGGCATACGATTGTATGGTGGATCTCTTGAAAGAGCCCAATATGGACATTTCTGATGTTTTTCAGGTTCTTTGGAAATTCAATATGCCTGAAAAAATAAGATGCTTTACCTGGCTTCTTGTCAAAAATAAGGTTTTGACATGGGATCAGCTCAACAAAAGAGGTATGCAAGGTCCTAGCTACTGTCAGCTCTGCAAAAAGGAGGATGAAACGGTCCAACATCTTTTTTTGGACTGTCAATTTACATTGAATGTCTGTGCTGCTGTATATGACCATTTTAACTTTGGCTCCTTTAGAAGGGATTTCTATGGATCCTCGGTTCGTATGTTTCTGGAACTATGGGTTAGAAATCATTCTCTGAATGATTCAAAGTTATATCTACCGTTCTTCACTTTCTGGTCAATATGGAAGCACATGAATTCTTGTATCTTTGAGGGGCATTCTCCAGCGGTGTATTTAGTTCTCCACCATATAGACACGCTGTTCCATTCTTACCCTGTGCCTGTTAAAAAGAAGAAATACAGATTGATTGGGCTGCCTCCAAAATTGGAGTTTCCTTGTGGGTTTTTCGATGGTGCAGCTGCCAAGAACAAAGGGGGGGCAGGCTTCATTTTATTTCTGAGTAACTCCCACAGTATTCACTTCTCCATGGGCTGTGGAAGGAGTACAAACACTAAATCTGAATCGATGGCTCTATGGGCTCTTCTCTATGCTTCAAAGATCATGGGAATACCTCTTCACTTTGTATTTGGAGATTCCCTTGTCATCATAACTTGGGCATCTAGAAATGGCACACTAAACATACCACATCTGAACCATTGGTGTGATGAGGTTAAAGATTTACTTCTTTTATTTCCGGATATGAACTTGAAACACATATAACGTGAACATAACCAGATGGCAGATAGTCTCTCAAAATCTGCCCTCTCACTAGATTCAGGCTTTGGGATCTTCCAAGAACATCTCTTGGACATGATCTCAGAATAGGGTAATTTCCAGTTTTATTAGTACCTGCTGTTTTTAAGCACTTTTCTTGTGATTTATCAGCAGGGAACTAAACTCTTACATAAAGAGACGTTCTGCCATCTTCTTATGCTCATTTTTTATGTCATTTCTGTTCTTTTCTGGAATATGATTAAGATCTGACCTGTATATACATGAGTGATGGTAAAAGCCTGATCCACAACAGGTTGTTTCCCCTTGTCCATGTTATGATGAACGAGACACATCTGTGTCCAGAGGCTCCCATGGATTCCAATCTATGGAGATTGCCTATATGTATATGATGATCTTTGATTCTTATGAATAACAGGATCTGGTATTTTTTTTGCTGAAAAAAAAAGTAAATAGACTGGCGTCCTCTGACAATCAGTAAATTCTCCCTATTACAAGAGAAGCTAAATATATGAAAATATTAAATATGACATTAGAGAATGAGTGGCAATAAAAAATCAAAATCATTTAAACCATATAAGTAATAATGAAATCTGAGTGAGATTTGTTCCACGCAGAGTAAGTTTTTAATTCTATATACCATGGGATGGAAGATGAAGTGAGGAGTTACATAAAATTACTTTTAATTAAAAAAACCAAAATAAAAATAGTTTAAGGATTTCAAACAGTTAAGAAAATATCATAAGAAAATAAGTGAACTTGAATTTATCAACTTTATCTTTCTTTATATTCAACTTTTAAAACCTCTTTAAAACCTGCAAAAGTAGGGTTATTTTAAATATAGTTGGGGAGCAGGAGATGGTTATTTCCATAATTATAAATAAATAAATAAAATCCAACTCATTTATTTTAATAATTCTTATATTTTACTTTTATCACGCTGATTAAAAGGCATAAGGATTTTAAAATCTTCCTAATAAATAACGAATATATGAAAAATACCTATCTTTCACTTTTATCACACTGATTAAAAGGCATAAGGATCTTAAAATCTTCCTAATAAATAACGAATATATGCAAGTAATATAGATGTACAAACGTTAATGAATATATGAAGGTAATATGGATGGACAAACGTTAAACAACAGAACTCAGGATCAAAAGGAATAAAGAATGTCATAACTCACAAACTCTCTTCCATATAAGATGAATATAACCCTTTACTGGTCATGCATTGTTAATCTCTTCAAATGAATATTGAATAAGCACTATTTTAACTAGTGCTAATAAAACTTCTTAGATGTGCTTTAAAACAGATATTATGTAGTTCCTAGATTATGGAAGCTGAGCAAAGCCATGTATCTATCTTATCTATTGTATTATAATTTTATAATTTTACTTTGATTCTTATTAAAACCTTTAAACCATTTTGAAGTATTTGAAATATATTTACATGATTAAGGTTTCATATGAAAAAAATTAATTTAATACTACATTTTATCATTTTAATAACTATTGAAGTTGTCGATGTAAGGATGCCAATAGCAATCCTAGCTAGAATTCATTCATTGAAAAGATTTGTAGTTTCAAAAGTTTAATTAAATTATGTAGATTTTGTTTAAGCATTCATTGATTTCTTCTTGCTTTTACTTTTTATCAATAAAATACAAGAACAAAATTATTTGTGATAAATTTGTAAAGATTTAGGATAAACCTGGATATATATAACCCTCATGATAATGATATTAATTACAATAGAATTATCTTCCATTTAAAGTAATGGAAGAGGCCCAACTATAGCTAAGATGAGTTGGGTATATAAGAATGCTTAAATATGAGATTATAACTTACACATGTTGGTTTCGTTCAGAAAAACCAACACCGGCACTTGGTATAAGAAAAACATAGAGAGGAAACAAAAGAAAACAAAGATGGGTCCCGACAATGAGGCTTGATAATATACCTATGTATAAACTCTAGTAAGCAGAGAAAGAAGAGAAAAACTTGTAGGATAAAAACACCTCTCCAAAAGAGATTCAATCACCAATGCACAATCCAAATTGTTAAGGCAATGAGAGCTTAACACACACCCAAAAAAAACATTGATCCTCAAGAAATGAGTCCTAACACAAAAAGCCTTAATTATGTACTCATTTTTAATGAAGGAAACATCATATATTGAGTGTCCATATGGATTCCAATCCATCTAACCAGAGTGCATAGGTTGCTAGCTACTACAACCACGAGTCAATATAGGAGTCTATGTTGTGTACAAGGTTCACTATGGAGACAATTGATCTTGATCGAACATGGTGAGTAACAAATCATCTAAGGAAGACTTGCATACCACCCCCATAATGTTGAACTAGGTGGAAAACATGATGGCAATGTATGTCACAACTGATGTAAAAAGTGTAGAGGTGTGAGATTAAGGTAGAAAAATGCAAAACGACCTAAGCAATAAGCAATCCAAAGTGGCGAGCTACAAGACACTATGAAACAAGGTAGTACAAGGAGAAAAATATTTGGTTATACTCAAAATACTACCTACACGAGTGGCGCATAATCCACTACTCAAAGGTGTAGAATGAGAATGCCATAAATAGCCATCGTGGACAACAATCCTTGATATGGGTCCTGGAAAACAAGGCCATGTTAGGTACCCATTTACAATATAGGAATAAACTTACATGATCATTGAGTTCAAGAGAAGAAAACAACTATCTCAACTAAGCAAATTAATGTGGTGTGCAACCACACGTTGGAAAGAGAGCATAATGTTTTTCACAAGGCCTCAAATGGTATGGGAAATGGAGACTGTGGTGCAAAGTTATGGGAAAAACAACGTTTCCAATAACCTTTTGATGACTGCCCATTTTGCTCATTTTTCCACTACAAAGGGACCATCTAGATATCCATTTTTCCCTTTACTCTATATTTATACCACTTATTTCTTATACTATTTGGTACTTTTACCCTTCTTAGCCTAACCCTCTCCTTCCAAGCATAAAGAGGTAATTTGTTTCTATTTTAGATTATTTCTTATGTATTTGGTTAATTAAATGGATTTTGGGACCAATCTTGTTTCCGATTAGTGACTAATGGACTTTGGGTACCAGTTTTGTATCAAGGTTTCAGGTTTTTGGTTTTAATATCCAAAGGTAACAAGTGTTTGTTTCTCCAAGTGCCAAATAAATTTATGGATTTTGAAGATATTGTCTCCAACATGGTTCATTTCCAAGTTATCACAAATGAGCATAATTAATGGTCAAAATTCATGTGAATTTAAAGGCATCTAACTTTGACCATGTGTTCTGAGCAAAATATGAGAAATTAAGAGAAACAGTTGAAAACCCACTTCCCGAAAATTGTCATTGACTTAATTAAATGGAAGATTTGGAATATTTTCAACAGTTTGGGATATGTTTATGCCAGAAATTGTTTCCAGACTACAAGAAAACAAGTCAACATAATCTCAAATATCTCAATAAAAAAAAACAGGGTTTTTAGGGTTTTTTAAGGTTTTCTAGTTGTGAAGTTTGATGACAAGAGGGAATGCATTCATAACCCAAATAAAAACTAAATCACAAGCATAGAAAAACTAAGATGCATAACATAATAACCATGTATCCAACAGAAAACAACACTGAATTTCATCCACAAATGGGAAGCACTATAAGCATAAAAACCTTAAACCAATAATGAAATTACCAACTGAGTAGCTAAAACAAGCTATAAATGAAGCCAGAGAACAAACTGAAGGGTAAATGGAGCATATATTTCATAATCAGAATTTCATATACACATAAGAGTCATTTACTTAGTTTATGAACAAGTCTGAATACCTCCTCTTGCCATCCAAAAAAATCGAACCCTTAGTCCTCTTTGTGACATACATTAATACTATCCTTCAAAATTCAGTTAAAGACTAAACCCTAACTGCTTTTCAGCCTACTCATCGAAATGGTTTTATCAAAATAATAATTACAAAAATGAAATATCCTTCAAAACATAACAAATAACTGATTTCGTTAGCAAGCCTCATAGATCTTTAGCTGCCTCTACTAACAAAGCTATCCCTTCTAAGGCTTGGGCCTTTCTCCTAGCCTTCAGTTGCTCTGATTCCATCTCTACCATCTTTCTAGTGAGCTCTTCATTCTGTTGTTGTAGATCTTTGATGGTCTGTTTTAACATTGTAAATTGTGACTCTGTATTTCTTTTTCTTTTCAATGCCTCTTTTGAGACTGCAATTAGCTCTTGATAGTGGCTATTCACCTCATCTAGATCTTCTCTGAATCTTCTATTGTCCATAACCAAACCATCATTTGTCTCCTGCATATATTCTACCTGATGTTTATATTGCTTTATAGTTCTCTGTAAATTTTCTTTCTCTGAATCAAATGATTTATTTCTTGTTGTACTTTGCATCTCATTGGGAAGCCATGGAATGTTTAGTCTCCTATAGATTTCTTCATCTTCTGGCAACAATTCTGTAGGAGTCTCATGAAAACTTAGGTTTTCTTTAGTCTTAGTTTCACAGGGAACATTTTCATCAATCATCAGCTTGTTTTCTGAGTGAGAAACCTCTATCTCACCTTCTTGTTGCTCCTTTAACATTTGGCTTCGTATCTCTAAAAATACATTAAACAGTTTAGTCTCAGTGAGGGCAGATTCTTTTTCTAATTTCATTGGTCTTTTCCCTTTGTTGTCACCCTTATCAACATCCATTTTTTCGTCAGAGGAGGAGTCATCAATCACAGTTACCCCTTCTTTATTCAATTTAGGGTTTAGTAATTTCTTCATATTTAGCCTGAGCTTGTTTTTGGGTCTAGTCTTTGGTCTCCACCCAGGAGCAAGTTCCCCTACCATATTTAAAGTTTTGCCGTGATGGATGACAGAGGAAAATTCCATGACTTTTAGCTTCTTTTTCTTTGGTACTGCTACCCTATCTTCCTGACTGTGAAATTCCTTTTTAGTGCCAACCTTAGTTTCATCAATAACAGGAATCTTATCCTCCTCAAATAGGTATGTTTCATCCTTTGACAAGATTGTAATTGGACTTTGTTTTTGGACTTTAGTGTCCTCTTCATCACCTAAAACCTTCTCTGCAAGTACAATCTTATCATCAACAATTGTCTTTGCTAGTGCATCATCCTGAACAGGCTGAGTCTCTTTATTAACAAACTGCAAATCTTTGCTCTCACTGTCATCTAGATGTTGCTTAGATTCACAATCTTCTTTTGCAGGCTCTGCAACTTCCTCTAATTGGACACTGTCTTCATTTTTAACCTTTATTTTCTGTTTTAGTTTTCTGATCAAGGTCTGTCCTTTATCAACCTGCTTTCTGTTAGACTATCCTTCTTGACTATTTTGAAACCCTGACCAAAAAAGGAAATATTCCCAAGTTTTTCCTTCTTTCTGCAAAACACTATTGATAATGAGTTTGATAAGTCCATGGTGAAAAATGGACTGTCTAGTATGATCTTGGTGTTCTTTGATTCTGCTAGACATCTTCTGCAGGCTCTTTAGCAAGAAGAAAGGCAGATTCATCTTTGATTCATTACTGAGTTGTTGAAGGAACCTGAAATGGTATTTAAAAACGAAGGCATACCTTCATTCACATGTAATATAACTTTGTAAAACCTTGATAGGTTCTACCCATTCAGGCCTGAAGTTATGGATGGGCACACCCTTACCCTAATTTGGAACTATACTAGGCAATAGGTACCTTTGTGCATTAAAGGTAAATGGCACTTTCTTAAACCAAAGTTCTCCCTCATTTTTAACCCATGTTGCCTTAGCCACCAAATCTTTGGTCAATTTGAATTTCAAAGTATCAAAAGATACAATATCTTTGTCATAACACTGAGCAAAGTTATGGGAGACCTCAGCATTCTATCCATCAATATTCTTGAAAAATACCAACCATCCTGCATTTTCAAATAACTCAGCACATCCTGGGAATTTATCTATCCAACTGAGATCAGTGGGCTCGGCCCTATTAGTTTTTCCACTCCTCTTCATTTTCAGTATGGTTTGCAACACCTATCAGTAATCTCACAGTCTATTTTTCTTCAAATTTGCACAGTCTTGGCAGTCAATTTTCCTTCAAACTCTCACAATCTGTTTATCTTCAAATTTACACAATCTGCCCTATCACCAGTTTAGGAAATGCTTTGTGCCAAGTTTCAGTAATTTGACTTAATCACAAATTCAGAGACCTCCAATAGTTTTGCTCTGAACTTTACTAACTCAAATGATGCATATTTAGATATTTTGATTAATATCTCATCATTCAAAGTCTATTGAGTGAGTAAATTCATGTCCTTCTTTAAAATTTTGACATAATAGGCTTTATCAGAAGAAAAAAAACCCCCAAATTTAACAAACCCTATCAAAGGTTACACGGGATACCTCATCCAAAGCTTAATACAGGCACTGGAAGTCGATCCCTTGAAAGGTTAGGTGTCGAATTGCACGTTCCAACTATCTTCAACCCTCCAGATCACTTTGAACTGTCACCGCTGGGAAGCCCTAATTCTTCCTTCAACTGTCAAAATTTTGATTTTTCAGCAATATGTCTCCACCACGATGTTCAATGCCTTCGTAATCTTTAGCTTAGGAACCTATTCCCAAAAATTCTGCCTCGTTCCACTCACTGTCATCATTTGCCATGAATTTGCTTACAATTGCCACGATCTCCCTCACATGATGAACAGACACCTGTTTCCATGATTAGCCTAGAAAGACACATATCAAATATGCTAATTGATGTGATTAACACCTTAGGAACGAAACCATCGAAAAAATCAGAGTGAAAAATGACTATTTTGGCACTCGCAACTTTCTTGTAGCGCGCCAGTGCAATAATTTCGCTGTTGCACTACAAGAAAGTTCAAACACATAATTTCATGTCATTTAATCACTAATCCAGTTTAAGACTTGGTTTATATGATTAATCTTTGATCTTAGTGTCATTAATGAAACCATTAATCAATATACACCTTATAGAACCCTTCAAGAATGAACTCTAAGCAGAATTTATAAAAGCAAGCTTTAAAAAAAAGGAAAAAGTCAAAAATGATGAAAACTAAAAGGCATAAACTCAAAATTAACCTTTACACCAAAATTTCCTAGAAGTAAAAATATTAGCAAATTTCCAAAAACATAAACAAAAGCATAAAACTAAGGAAGACAAAATCATGACCTAACAGGATATATTTGTGGTTTTGTAAAACTATAAAACCCAGAAATTAAATGTGGTCATTTTATGAAAAATGCCTTAGCTACGTGGAATTTTCCTTTGCTTTGTTGATGTAATGCCCCTTCTCAATTTAATGATTATAAATAGGAGGGATTGAACAACAAAGGGGAGAGTCTTGGGAATGCACAATTATGCTACCAAAATTTCATTTGTATTTGTTTTTTTAGACTGTGTTGTTGATGTTGTAACAAAGCTTGTTTATTTTGTTAATGGAAGTTTGAATTCAAGGAATTGTGCTTCTTTTCATCATCTAATATAGAGTATCTCAAGGCTCACTCACAAAGAGGCAAGGTCCCAAGCTGTTGGAGAATGAAGTCTTTTTTCTTTTCATTTTGTTTTACTTAGCATTTCTAATCTAGTTTATGTTCTTGCTATTTTTTCTATTGTATAAATTCTTGTTAAGATCTTACTAATTAGTTTGTTGTGTGTTGCAGATCTGCATTTGTTTTATTTTGTTCAAATTTCCATGTGCTTGTATTTGTTTTAACTTGATAAAGATTCTTTGTAGATGTGCAATCATCAATACTTTGATTAAATTGTTTCATAATAGATTGAATTCCTTTTATTGTTGTTTATAGTTTAAATTCATTATGATATTGTTCATATTTTCCTTGTAGGTTATAATTGCATATAATTTTTTGTCGGTTTCTATTGTCTTGTAGATTGCATTTATATATCTTGCATACATGTAGTCATTCATTTTCTCAAACACTTTGGCATAGATTTCATTTCTATAGGTTGCTAATGTTCTCTAGAATAATATTTGCATTTCTTATATACTTGTAGTTGCAGTTACTCATTTGTGAATACAATTGTTAAGTGTAAATTTTGTTTTATACCATATCATAATTTTGAAATGTTCAAACTTAGCCTATTTTATCTTGTCAAACTCACTTTTAGAGTAAATTATATTGTTTCTTTCATACCTGTAGGATATCATTGTGAATATATTTAAATAGTTTAGATTCACTCTCTTACATTTAAAATAGACTCCATACTACTATTTTGAAATTCTTTAGGAGTTGAAGTCTGAGATAATTTTGACTGCATAGAATAGATTGTATACATATATGTGCATTTAGTTTTCTTAGATGTCTTTGAATTGTAGAACCCATGAGTGAAGCACTCATTAGACTTGTATAATCTTTCAATTATTTAGTTCATACTTTTGAATTTGTTGGATCAACACTTGTATACAATCAAAAGTTATGTGTATTTAGATCATAACTCTGTATTTGCTTAAAATTGTATTTAGTTCATACTTTTGAATTTGTTGGATCAACACTTGTATAAAATCAAAAGTTATGCGTATTTAGATCATAACTCTGTATTTTCTTAAAATCATATTTGCATACATTTTGTGGTATTAAAACTTGTTCAGGAAAGAGGCATTGTAAAATTCATGTACATTGCCATTCAACTTATGGAGTACATAATGCATTATCTTTTATGAAAAGGTTTGTTGTCATGAATATCTCAACCTAATTACATAAAAACTATAAGTGGCTATGGAGTATAAATTAATTGCATTAAGGAATCAAGGTTTAACTTCACTCAATCTTAATTTACAAATAATCTCATATGGATGTTTAGGAACTTTTGGGGCTTCAATAATCAATTTCTAGAAGTAGTCAATCACTTTGATGTGTTAGAATCAAGTCAACTTCATTGTAAAAGTTTCAATTTCCGTTGTACAATTTTCATCATAAGGATCAAGCATAGATAAAATAATACTTCAATTGTGGATTCTGACCATTGGCATTGCATTTTTCTCATCTAGGGTAGTAAATCATTTGTAGAAGTCGGGATTTAGTAACATTGCAGGTCATTTATAAAATCTTTCAGTATAGTATAATTTTCTATAAAAACTTTTCATGCTTAGGATGGAGAATGTAGTAGTTTGATTTGTGTCTTTGGTGATATTAGGCATTAGTTGATTAGATTAGGATAGATTACATGCTCTGCACATCCATTGTTTTCATCTTGAATTCTACGGATTCTCAGATTGACAATTTAATGTCAAAATTATTAATAAGCGTATATTAGGCCTGACACCATTTACAATAAGTTTGGAAAAAAAAACTTATGCTAAAAGAGAGAAAAACACCGATGTTGAAAAAGGCCTTGGATTTGAAACTGAAGAACATCCTACAAATATTCCTTGAATGACAAGAGAATTAGGCCGACAAATTTGAAAACTCTAATCACAAAAACTATGAAAAAGAAGTCCAAGTTACCTCAAAGAATATGGTTGAATTCTGAAGCAGAAGTGAATTGGTTGTAGAGACACAATAATGGAAAACACTAACAACTACCATGTGAATGCATTATACAAATAGGAATTGATTAGAAATAAAAACAAAGGATTAACCACGTATTAACCATATGAAAACACCATAAACCATAGAAATAGTTGTGAGGCATGTGAACAATAAAAGATATAAACAGGAAGAATGGCCAAAACTATAAAAAGTGCTAAGGAACCCTGAACTGAGAACGTCATCTAAGATCCACATAAGAACTCCAAGCAATAAATTTAAACTCCTCCAAAACTCAAACTCCATACATTAAAAAAAGAACTTGGGAATATATCCTTGGTCTCCTCCATAAAAATCAAATTCTTACCAACTACACTTTAGAACCCATATATGGATTCTATAGTAAACATGTTGAAATATTGAAAACCACCCTTAAAGGTAGGCCAACACATACAAAAGGATGGCAAGCTTTGTCATATCTAAAGACCAATGTATCCTCTGCAAATCTTCACAAAATGCCCAATCTTCACACACACCTATTAGTTGTAATCTATTAGATCATATCTTCTCATGTCCCAAGTTAATATCTTGAAGATGCATGTCCCATCAAATCTAGTAATAGAACAATTTTTCCACCATGAAACGAACCTTGGTGCTAACCTTTTCAAGTTCCAGCAGTTGCAAATCACTATAAGTGGTTCTTGTGAGCAAGATAGGAATACTGGATCTGCTTCACACCACAGGGACTTCACTCAATGAACCTCTCACATAGCATGTGCAATCATGGGACATTAAAGAATACCCTTAATTTCGGTAGATATTGACCCAAACTCTTTTAGTTGAAACCCCCTACCAATGCATAAAACCACCCCCACCCCTTTTTAAACCACAATTCTTATAAACCACCCTACCCCCCACCTTAAACCCCTCATCCCCCCTAATACCTACAATATATTGGTTCATTTTTTGACAAATTTAAAACCTGCAATATGAACTAACATGCTAGGATAATGGTCAACAAGTGAATCACATGTGCTTCACATGAGGAGAATACAAGATATATTTTGAAGATGAGAATGTTTCGAGGGTTCTAGAAACTCTAATGTAGATGAGATAGATGGTGATGAAACCCAAATATGGACTCATGCACTAGCACATTCTTCCTGGTGGACTACATTTGTTCTTTGTCTAAGCGGTAGAACATTATACAAAATGTAGAAGGGAAATGATTGACTACTAAGGATAATAACCCCAAATCATAGCCACCTACTTAAAGGTTAGACACAATGATCTTGAGACAAATTTTCCATGGGTCATATCCACAAGTATACAAATCTAAGATAAACAATCTACAGAAAACAAATTGTAATATGGCCAAGGAAGAACATATCTACAATAAAACCCGATATATTCACTCCTCTTACAAGTTTCACCGGAACTACACTTAGATCATGTGAAGTTGTTTAACGAAACATGCAGGAACAAAACCTCTACAAAACCAAAATATTCCACAAGGGAAAATGATCATCTTCTTCCACAAGAAAAAATTATCACTCTCCTTACAATATTTCTACGAAAAAAATGACAATATATTTGCAAAGATCACTCTGATACCATGTAAAGATCCAAAATCAACCCGGATCATAAATATTCCTCATGCTAATAGAATAAAAAATATATCAATTTGAATGATATTAATTACAAGTGAATGCTCTTCCAATTATAGCAATGAAAGAGGCCCAACTATAGCTAAGATGGATTGGGAAGATGACAACGCCCACATGAGCTTACAACTCACACATCATGGTTGCATTAACAAACACCAATGCTATGAAAATTGTCAGGCATAACCATATATATCATCTAACTATATCTAGCTTTCAGTGTTTTTAAAGGTTAATCCATGTGTTACAGTTATTATTTTTCCTTTTTGCATATCAAGGTATGTATCTACATGATTGTTGAATAAATTACTGATGTAATTTTGTTAAGTTTTAAAAATGTAATGGTATGTAAAACAATGTTTAATATTGAATATTTTTTAAATTAGTTTAAAATAATATGATTCGCCTTTAAAGAACATGAAAACTTGATATAACTAGATGATATGTGTAGTTAAAAGGAGAATATTTTCTTATCTTCTATGAGAAGTAGGAGTAAGAAGGAATCAATAAATGCCTAAAGATAGATATATACATATATATATATATATATATATATATATATATATATATAACCCTTCATCACAATTATGTGTAATTAATTATTTCGTGCACTATCATGGATAAGGAACCCCTAAACCCTCCCAAACCATAATATCGGACCTAGTTACCACCTTTTTTTAGATTCAGTGACCTTTTCGAGATACCATGTCCATAGCTAGTCGGTGTAGTATAATTTTGTTTAGTGTAGTATTTTTTGGTATAACCAAATTGAACTAAAAAAACCCAAATTTCTAAGTGTCATTATAAAGCTTCAATACCTCTTTTTCTAGGATGGTGCAATCTAAGGAATAGTGGAAAACACTAAGAGTAATGAAGAGACATTTTGAAAACTACAATTTATTTTCCATATACCTATCCATTCTTATGGAAGGCCATCCTTATCTCTGTATACCTATCCATTCTTATGGATGGCTATCCTTATCCAGATTGTTGATTTTGCCCATCCAATGAACATGCAACAAAGTCAACTAGTTCAACTGGATGGAGCATTTAGGAAATACAAAGATCATTATTTTTAAGTAAATAATTTAGTAAGATATGCAACACAAATGAATATTTAGTAATTAGGCAACAAAGGGAATGCAACCAGTCGTTTAAACCCAAACTGATAAAAGGAGTGGAGAAAATTGGTGAATCCAAATTATAAAATCACTTATTTTGATGTGTGATGAGAAAAAAAAATCAACCAGCATCTGTATAGATACCAAAAAATAAGAATATAAAAAGAGAAAAATATATATTAAAGTTAAGTTGTTACATCTCATGTTTGTTGGTACCCTATGATGTTGATTCTAAACCAATACATTGCGACTACAATGTACTTTGATTAGATAAATATTCACTCATGGAACCCCAAATATTTTACAGGTTGTAGACACTAGTTATGATTGTGGGTATAATGGGACCACTGAAAACTCAGGTAAAGAGAATTAGGAAAGCAATTATGATCACGTGAATGATTAATGGCCGAATGATGATGAGGTGGAAGTTGTAGAGGAAGATCAAATGAAATTGGGGTGTAATTAGGATCGACGTCATCATCGTCACCATGTTTCTTACCATTGCTCCTTCTGAACTTCAAGGTAGTGCTTCCTAGCATAGTATGTGGTTGCATGAACTTAGCTTAAACAATAGTAATTGCTAGTATAGTATAGGTCTAAATGAAATTAGCTTAAACGATAGAAGTAACCAGACTGGCTATGACAATAAATCCTACAATAATAATATTAATCAAATCTTAGACCAAAACACAGACAACATAGAATTAGAGTGAGTCGATCCATGGGGCTTATGGAATTGTTTGATTAGGTCACTAGTCTCCACCCCTATGTGTACCCACTGGGCGAAAGAAGAAGGTTTGCTTTAAACAACAAAACCCATAATCAAATACAAGCACGTATAATCAAATACAAGCATGTTAAACTGCAAAAGGAATAAAGAAATGTAAGCATTTTGAGGTAAGATTTAAAACATGAATAGCTAATTGTAGAAATGCTAGTACTTTATTGTAGAAGTTCGAGAAGTTTGAGCTAGGATTTTAATTAAGAAATAATTGTAGGCTCTCGCATTTTAAACTAATTAACATTAGTAAAATTACAAGCTATAATTTCAAATTAACAACATAGAAATAAATCTATGAAATCCTCACCATCTAATCTTCTAAATTACGTGTCTATGAAATAATTATGGCAACCGACCAACATATAAGACAACCCATTATTATGACGGTCCTAAAAAAGTCTTCTCTTCTTGTAAAGGACCGTTAACTTTTTGTCACATGAATATTTGAATATTTTATTAAAAGACACTTAACCTTTCTCACATTGCATATTCGAGGAGAGTAACCTTATTCTAATTGTTTGGCATTTAGCTTTTTCTCACGTTCCATATTCGAGGAGGGTATCTTTATTTTAAATGCTGGTCATTTAACTTTATTATATTCCATGAGTGTTTGTATTTTAATGCTTGTCTATTTGACTTTATTATATTTCGTGAGAATATCTTTAATTTAATGGTTGTCCGTTGCCATTCTCCGAATTAGATATTTTTGGGCCATGTTTTCTTGATTTTACTTAGAATTTGCTGTCTTCTTAAAGTTTTTTTTTTTTTTTAAGTAAGAAACTAAATTCATTTGTGATGGTTTTTTATTCCTCACAATTAACAATTATAGATTTTATATTAAAATTGTTTTACAATATTTTGGTTTTTTATTAATATTATAAAAAATAATAGATGTTATTATATAAAATTTAGAAATCTTTAAAACATAAATATAAAAAGTACATCACAATTAGGTTTTATTAATGAAATCAGTATATTTATATAAAGCAATCAAATAATATTGGAAATATGTAAAGCTAAGAAATTAATGGAAGATGCAAAGCTAAGAAACTAAGGAAAGAATTAGTAATGTTGAACATGTTCCTACTAAACTCATGGTTTACTGAAGAGTGTAAAGAACTAAGGGAATGTACATGAGAGATAAGAGAAAAGATAATTTCATTTTATATAAATTGATTGCGAAGATGCAAAGGTAAATGTGTGAGTTTAAGACAATAAGAAACACCAAAGATGGCGGAGGAAAACTTAAAAGCCTTTTGGAAAGAACTATATACTAAAAAATAATTGATATTCAACGATATAATTGGCCTATTGATTATCTCATATGAGAAATGTGTACAAAAATGCGGAGAGAGAGAGAAACCACCAAAAACTAGCATAGAGGAAGAAGTCTTCGCATAAGAGGATGTGTAGGATGGTATAAAAAAGATGGCTTTGAGAAAAAAAATAGAAGAGATACAAAACAAGCACTTGAAATGGGTAAAGGATTCCCTCAGTTGATGCATCATAACCCTACTTACTAAGATGGTTGAAGAGGGGTTCCAAAGCAATTGGGCATTGAACCTTCTTTTTCCCAAATTCAAAGTTGGATTCAACAACATCTTGAGGAACTATAGAACTATTGAGATCAACCCTATGTTTGCACAACTCATAGGAGGCAATTTCGAGAAAAAATTGAGAAAATGGGAAAAGGAAATGGACAAAAAGACATAGCGCATGTTGGTTCCTAACACGTTGGCACATAATAGAAAAAACATGGCGCAATAAGGAAGATAACCATGGTGCTGTTTTTTCAAGTTAAAAATGACCTCTAGCACCATCCTAAGGGAGAAAATATGGGAGAGGCTAACATAAATGAGGATCTCAAATGGTTGGAGGGAAACAACATACATGTTATATGAGTAGGGAAAGACTAAAATCAAAACTAAAAAGGGACTTTTAGAGAACTTTAATAGTAACATCGAGGTGAAATAGAATTGCCACCCCCCCCCATAACACCACATTATTCAGTCCTTACATAGCTAAGATAATTGAATGGTTAAATAACAAAGGTGGGGGATGGATGTTTATAAACATAGTGGTGGTTATCTAAAATATTCTTTGTATGCATATAGTGTGGCACTAATAACTAGGGCACTATTCATCCTATATAATCACCTTGAGGCCTTAAAGTCATTTTGCATGGAGGTTGGGTTGAACATGAACATGGTAAAAGATAAGAAAGTGGTCTTCTCACTAACAAAGAGAATAAAATAGTACAAATCAAGTTTAGAGGGGAGCCACTATATATAACCAAACACCATAAACATTTGGGAATACATTTCAATAAGATGCTAAGGTGGGATGCATTCATGAGGAAAATACTACAAGGAGGTTGAGAGGAATTCTTCCTACTACAAATTAGATACAAGACAACATAAGTTTAGGACTAGAAAAATGATGCTCCCTCTTTCAAACAATCATAATCACTACACTCAAGTATGGATATGAAGTATGGGGACCAAATTTATCCATAAACAAATGGAAACAAGATTGAGTTAATACAAAAACACATGATAACAAGTCATCTAAGAGAGAGAAAAAAACACCCATTATGAGATACTCCTAAATGAAACACATGACTATACCCAGTAGAAATGGAGGTAAGAAAATTGATTTTGTATAGACGAAAAATGCATACATTGGAAATGATAGGATTCTAGTTAAAATTGAAGAACTTTGATAAACATGTGTAAAGAGAAAACAATGATAAATATAATCTAAAATATAACACCTAACAATATCTTTCACACGCATTACAAAAAGATTTTCCTTGGAAACCCAGAACTATGAAAACCATCATTCCTAAGAGTTTCTCCACACTTATCCCATTATATTACATTTTATGTTTACAATACAATATTATAGTGTCCAAAACCCCAATATGTGTTTCACAACTCAGTTTCCTCAACTAAATTAGTTTACAATGGGCCACAAAACCATAGGCCAAAAACAACTCAAAATGGACCAGAAACAAACCCAAAAAACTATTTTGAGGAACTGGCCCCCTGCACCCCCTAGACGGGGGTCGGGGGGGTTGATTAACCCCCTTAGACCCCCCTTGTTATGGGAACCTACAAAGACTACAACACATTTCCAACATTCTCCCACCTATTGTATTATTTGGAACAAGGGGTCAAAGGGGAAGCATTTATGAAATCAACTACTAAGGGCGGCACTGCCCATTGATTTTCTATACCAACATAATTTTTCAATACTAACATAATTTTGCAATGAATCTACAACATTATTCAAGGTATCAACCTTCACTAATAGTCCTTTGTTCTTCTCAACCATGTCTATTGAACATCAATTAAGCATGCTTCTTTCCTTCTATCGCAATGTCATGTTCGTCCTTTCTACAAATTTGTTATGTTGAGGTGTGTATGAAGTAGTATTTTTCCTTACTATTCTACACTTCTTACAAAATTCCTCGAACTCATTCCATGGAAGTCTCTGTCGTTATCAATTTGTTCACAACACCTTTATCTTCTTCTTTTCCCGGTTTTCTACAAGATATTTCAACTCTTTAAATTTACTAAAAACCTCATATTTCTTAAAGAGAAAAAAGACCCATGTGTTCCTCAAGAAATCATCAATGAATGAAACATAATGGCATAGATTTACCTAGTGATGGAATAAGAATAGGTCAAAGCACATAATTGTGTATTAACTAAAGGGTTTCTTTTTCTCTTGTAGAACCAGATGGGAATCTCACTTGATTTTGTTTACCATATATGCAATGTTCACAGAAATCAAAATCTAATGAGAAACTATACATACCTACAATCATACAATTACCATGCAATTATCGAAGGCCCTTCTCTCCAATAGGTCTCATTCTTTGTTACCATAGAATTGTCTTGTCTATAGGGACTACAGGGGTCCTATCTTGTACATGTTATCCTCGTGAATAATAGAATTGTTACACCCATCAATGAAATTTCTTCCCATCAACTTGTAAATAGTTATAATCCGAACTCCAAAACTATTTCTCCTCAAACATATTGTATGTTTCCTTTTCAAATATAGTGTGCAAACTTGCATTATCCATCTTACCTACAAATTTTAGGTTTCTAACCAAATATGGAATGTGAAAACCCCAAGGAAGAGTTATAATCCTTCATATTTAAGTAATAACTTGACCCTTCCACATCTTATGATTCTAGTCATTGAGTCATCTCCTAGGTAAAGATAACCTCCATTTTACTTTTCATATCCATAGACAACTTCATGTGAGTATTCATATGAAATGAAGCACCTAATTCGATCAATCATACATCATGATCTTCTTGTGTACCTATAGATTCCAACTAAACATCTCCTCATTCATATGTAGAGGGTTTCATTTCTGTGGAAGGTGCATCATTGGATCCCTTACCTTTTATCAACACTCTTTGATCCGCTTTTTTTCTTATAATGCTCATCTTTACTACATTTCCAACGTTTCTTTCAAATTGTCCCGGAGATTTAGAAATTCCCCCAAAACACCTATTCTTTATCTCTTAGGAATGACCTCTCATATATAAAACATCCTTGGTCACACTCTCCATTGATTTGTCCTCATTTCCTCTGATAATAGGGATGCAACTACATCCTCAAACATTAATATGGATTAGATGACAATACCAATAGCTACAACCATATTATCAAAATTGTTTGGAAAAGAACATAGAAAGGTAATACACGTATCCTCTTCCTCCGTATTAATATTAAGATAGAAAAATTGACTTATGATAGTATCAAATACATTTAGATGATCTTCCGTGGTGCCACCATTAACAACTTATTTCGAAGAAATAACTTGTTTACTAGAGCTTTGACTGATACAAGTTCCCTAGCCTATCCCACAACTTATTTTCATTATATTCTCCAGAAACATTCAACAACAATGAATCTGAGAGGTAGAGTCGAATCACTGTTCTTGCTTTCCTCTCTATTTTTTCCCAATCTTCTTTCGACATACTAGTGAGTGTGGAAAATTTTAACGACACAATTTTCTTAAAGCTTAAAAATCTTGGTGAATCTTACTAATTCTTTAATTTGCAATTATAAAATGTTTGGTATAGTTTTTATAAAAATATTCAAATTTCTAAGGACCGTATATAGTTTTTGGGCAATTTTGGTGATTTTTAGAGTTTCAAAAAAAATATCCCATGCATTTTGGGAAATTCATCTTAGAAAAAAATGGAAATTAATGGCGAATCTTTTTTGGGGAAAAGTCATCAAAAAATAACACATCAGATAAATTTCACCCCTAAAATTTTCCCTTTTAGTGGGATCGGTACTTGGATCCATATCAATCCACTAATATCTATGTACAAGAATACCTTCCATAGGAAAATGAATATTTCCATAGTTCGTCATATTGGGAGTTAGTTTCCTATAATTATTATATATTTTTCACATCGCTCACCTTTCACACTATACCTCCTAACTAATTTTAAATTATTGTAGTATGTTATTTTAATTATTCTTTCCATTCGTTTAATTATTTTAATTAATTATTTCTTTACCTCCAAAAGTTACTCCTTATAGGCCTCCCATCTAGATTTTAGTTGATAAATTTTTTTCCTTTCTACTATAATTCTTCTATCAAAACCTAACTAACTTTGACCTTTTTTATTCTCATTCTCTAATGTTAATTTTTTGCATTAGTATTTACAAAAACTAATATCCTCAGTATCTCTCTTTCTATTATGAGCTTTCTTGCGCTCCCTGAAGGTGGGTGGAGCGTCCACTTGAAACATGGAACTCTTAAATTCAAACATAGTTAACTCCAAAAGCTAATTCCTAATATCTTCCATAACTCAAGGCTATGGCCATTAAACTTCTCGATTTCTATTATTGAATTGCTCTCCATTTCCTTGCACAAGATTCATAGCGCAAATCTCCCACTCCAACACAAGTTTATCATAGACCCAATATACCCTTGCACTTCACATGATTAATTAAACCCTAGCAACAAAGGCATCCCCCTAAATCCAATAGCCTCACTATGATACCAAATGAAGAACTTTGATAAACCCGTGTAAAGAAAAAACAATTCTATACAAAATATGAAACACAACAATCAACAATGGCTCACACGCACATTACACAAAGATTTACCCTGGAAACCCAAAATTAGAAAACCAACATTCTTGAGAGTTTCTCCAATTTCTATATCATCGTTTTATATTTTATTTATACAATACAACACTATTGTATCCAAAACCCTAATCTAAGTTTAACAACCTCAACTCCTTAACTGGAGTTAGTTTAAAATGGGCTAGAAAACCATGGGCTAAAAACAACTCAAAATGGACCCAAAAAATTACTTCTCGGCCGAGATGAACTAAAAAGGATAAAGATGGGAACAATCATGTCAAAATTTTTTTTAACAATGGGATACAAAAGAAGAAAGGAGCCCATTGGATAAAGATACATTGAAAAGTCATATACAAAATTCTGCATGAAGGGAAAATGGAAAAAATATGCCAAAACAAAACAACAATATGCATAGACAACTGCTATAGGTAGGATGAGATGAAAGAGAAAAATTAGTACTCATAGCTTAACATCCCATGGCGTCAAAAACAAGTAATAGCACAATGAAGAACTAATTCATAGAGGTTGATGTATGAATATCATGGGGAAGGTGGGAACAACCAAAAGACCCTTTGGTTGAAATATTATGTCGAGTATGTGTAAATGGGGAGGTAGAAACCGAGCAACACTTTATTCTACACTGTGCAACATACTCACAAATCAAGGAAATATTGAATTTACGTATTGAATCCTATATTTACCATTTTATAAGGATCAATGAGAGGTACAACATGGTTGGTTGAAGAAATAATGTGGGTAAAAAGTAGATGGTTGAGAGCAGAGTTAACAATGTAGATAAGTCTTAATGTGGAATGAAGGGGACTTAAGAAGGCTAACTCCATGATTTCAAACCTGCCATTACACCATAATATTTATTGATAATAATTTATTTCTCTACTCTCTTGGAAATTAATGCACACAATATAAAGTTTGGTATCCCATATGGCTATTCAATCTCCTAGATGGTTTCATAGAATTCTATATATCCATCCACTTACTACCATTTTTTCTTTATTTAATTTTGAACTCTCTAACACTAATGGAAAAGAATAATTAGATACCAGCTAGTAAACAAAATTGGTAATCACATACTCTTCTTGAAAATAAAATACCAAAAATGATAGCTACTCATAGTGATATGAGATCATATACTAAATACATTAGAGATCTTTCTAAATTTCTATTATTTATTAGAAAATAATGAATACCAAAACTATGCATTTTTAATGTACACTATTATTTTGCTCATTTTTAAAATTGATCATAGTGAGATTTGACTTCCTTATAACTCAATTTCTATCCTATTTCCCTTCCAAATCATATCTATAGTATATACTTAATTCATAATACAAACTAAACTAATCCCATATATATATATATATATAGCATAATTATATTAAATTGATATACAACATTGTTTGAAAAAAACAATATTATATATACATATAGAGAGAGAATGTATAACACATTTTGATGATAAATTAGAAGAAATATTAAATAAAATATCATATACCAATAAATCATAATCCTTAACTAGTCATTAAGACTATGGATTTTAAAGCTTTTATTTATCTCCAACACATTAAAAACCTTGCATTTTGAAACCAACTCAGTATAAACAACAACACTAAGGATGTGTATGAATTTTAAGGAAGTTTAAAGAAAAACTCCAACTTGTTTCATTAAACTCCCACATACTCTCTTAAAACTAATGACTATTTGTTTATCTCCCATGTTTTACTTGCATCGACCCTAGCACTGGGCTCTTGGAGGATTTTTATGGATTTGCCACTTTTTTGGGGGTCTTTTTCATGGAGACATTTAACCTTCTTGCTGATTTGGGGGTTTTTGCTTCTATGAGATCTGTATAAAAATATGAATAAGAGACGACGAATACGAGATCTGTATATTCCAGATTCTTTATTTATAGACTGAAGGTTTCGAATTAACTTTGTTCCAAATTCCTTACTGATAGAAGGAAGGCTTCGAATTCGAATTCTTTAATGGAACCTTTTTTTTCAGAAAGAAAAAAGCCTGTCCTTGTTATTCTCAATAAGAATCAAAGGTCATCATTACATTCTCCCATTAAGCGGGTTACAACACCCACACCAACCCAATGAGTACTGCCGGGGGGAAAGGCATAACAGCAAAAAATGTGTGATCCCATCAGAAAACTATCTCATCATAAAGAGAGAACTGTCCGCACATCCACATCTTCCGAGCGCCAAAAGGAGCTGAACAACAATCCAAAAGAGGTCACTCTATCCATCATAAACAAATATAAGGGAGAAAGTAAATCCCTTTACCATGCTCAGAAGAGCTGAAAAGTATCCTGAGTAACCAAATGGTTCTCAAAATATTCCTTAAAACTGCCTTTACCCTGAGGGTAAAGAGTGCAGTTTTAGAGAGACGGTCAGCCGTCCGATTTTGCTCTCGGTAGATGTGGGAGAAAGACAAGTCCCGAAAGCTGACAATGAGCTTTTTTGTCTCCCTACACCAATGCAGGAGATCTGGTGGGGAGAGCGTAGCCGATCCCAACGCCTAGTTGATGATTACTAGAGAATCACCATATACATGGGCAAGAGGGATCCCCATCATTTGGGAAGAGAGTAGAAGAGCCCATAAACTGAGCAGTTTTGCTTTTGTGTTAGTGCCATGTCCAACCCCCATCGAGAAATCCAAGTAACGTGACTCATTTAAATGAATGCAGTAACCCACACCAGCAATCTTACATTTTGAGGCACCATCCATAAAACCACAGGGGTAAACCTTGCAGGGGGTCTTCCCCAAAATTCTTCTTTGAAAATTCCTAGTGACAGTCGGCGAAGGAAGAGCTTGGACAGTTGAAATAATCTGTTGAATCAAACTGTAAATGTTCCTTCTTTTCCCCTCAAAGATGGCCCGATTGCGGACCTTCCAGAAAATCCACATCATATGGAAAGGGAGCGAGTGAAAGTGCGAGTTCCTGGGCAGGTTACCTATCCAGCCTCTGATCATTTCTCCGAGCGATATAGAAGGAGAAAAAGCAGAGAGATTTAGAAGATCGCATACATGATCAGTGACCGTTCTCCAAACACTGCAATTGATAAATAAGTGCTCTACTGTCTCCTCGTCCAAACAACAAAGAGCGCAAATACCAGGGCCGTGATAGCCTCTTTTCTGAAGATTCTCCCAGGTGAGGATCTTGTTCCGAAGGGAAAGCCAAATAAAACAACTGATTTTGTTGGGAAGAGCTTTGTTCCATAGAAGGGATTCTGCAAGGTTTGCAGCCGGAGGCATGTGAGAACAGACTAAGCAATCATAAGCAGCCTTGGCAGTAATAGAACCTGTGTTTTTTTATAGGTCCATACGAGATCACCAGAGCGATCAGTGAGGCGAATACCAGCTCCAGATAATCCTTCGATATATTCATTCCATATAAAAATGTAAGAACCCCCAAGATCTAAGTCTTCAGCAGATAACCAATAGCTCTTCGCATGATGAAGAGAATTCCGAGCCTGAGATAGAGTGTGAATATTCATGTCTTCCAGATATGATCTTAGATCCTCTGGGAGGCTAAAAGAGGAATGAATACCAACAATTAGATCGATTCCAAGGAGAATATTTTCACCATCCCCCACCTGCCAGGCCATGTGGATGCCCATCCAAGGGAGGGTCTGCACAAACCCTCTCCAAATGATAGAGGCACATCGCGTGCTGAAACGTTTGCTTCTGAGCCAATCGACCACCGAGGAACATTTTATATATTTAGTATGGAGGACTTGAAACCATAGACCATTAGAATGAAGAATTCTCCACAGATTTTTGAGACGCAATGAAATGTTGAACCAAAGGAGGTTTTTGATACCCCAGCCCCCATATTCCTTGGGCCAAGAAAGGTCACTCCAGCTTGCCAAATGATACTTTCTATTATTGTCAGAGGAGCCCTAGAGAAAGTTGAACATGATTCTTTTGAGATTCTGTAAGATGGTGGCTGGGATTGGAGCAAGACCCATCCAATATACAAGAACACTTGACAGAACAGATTGTACGAGAACCAGCCTGCCCCCGAGGGAAAGGTACTGGAAAGTCCAGTGACTGATCCTCTTTTCCAGTTTTTGAAGAATCCAAAACCAGTCATTAACTCTATACCCAAGTGGTTTCAGGTAATAACCCAAGTAATTAAACCCAGATTGGAGAGGCGACATTCTGTAGGGAAGAGCTCTAGCAAAAGCATTTAGACAGGAAGTATCAAGATTGTAAAAGAGAAAACAAGACTTTTCAACGTTGATCTTCATTCCTGAGGCTTTGCATAAAGTCTCAAGGATAAATTCAAAATCCGACCAATCTAGCAGAGTACCGGAGCCCATCAGGATCACATCATCCACAAAGAGGAGGTGAGAAAGAGCAAGGGAGGGCGAGATTTGTATGCCCCTAATGAGACCATTGGTTCTGGCATCCTGAATGAGAATACTAAGGCCCTCTATGACAAGGATGAAGATGAGGGGGGATAAAGGACAACCTTGGTGGATACCACGAGAAGCTGTGAAGAAAGACGAGGGTGTACCATTGACCAGGACCGCAAAATTGACAGTATAGAGGCATCCCATAATCCAATTTACAGTCAGGAGGGGTACTCCGATTTGGATTAGGATTAGTTTGACATATGTCTAGTCCACATGATCAAAAGCCTTAGAAAGATCTAATTTTAGAACAAAGGCACAAAGATTTTTAGTTTTGACTGAATGAAGTACCTCTTGCACAATACCAATAAGCTCAGATATTTGATGATCCTTAAGGAACCCAAATTGTTCCTGAGAGATACCCAAATCCAAGAAAGGTTTTAGCCTCCCAGCTATAATTTTTGCAATGAGTTTATAGAGAAGGTTGCATAAAGAGATTGGTCTAAAATCGGCAAAGGTCCAAGGCTTGTCCTTCTTAGGGATAAGAGCCAGGAAAGTCGAGTTCAAGGAAGGGGGGATAAAGCCCGAGATCCTTGTCTGGTCAATAGACTTAAGAAGAATAGGGCTCAGGAGGTCAAAGAAGTGCAAAAAGAATTCTACAGGACAACCATCCGGACCAGGGATACAGTCTTTTTTAAATGCTTTGAGAGAGAGTTCGATTTCCAAAAGACTAACCGGCAGAGAGAGGAGTGACGAGTGGTCACTGGGAATAAGCCTGGGGAAGAGCAAGATCACTTTAAGTTGGTGTTCTAGACTGGAAGATCCATCATCCTTGTAAATGCCAGCAAAGTGAGCTTTACCCATCTCCTTTAAAAGAGCCTCTTCTTCAATTTGATATCCATCGGGGTCTTCAAGAGACCAGATTGGGTTTTGAATCCTTCTCCCCGAGGCAACAACATGGAAAAAATTTGTGTTGGAATCCCCCTGTTGGGCCCATTTGATTCTGCTTTTTAATTGCTAGGAAAGTTGGAAGTGTTCCAAGATCCTCTGCCTCTCAGCATTTAGGTGAGACAAGTGAACAATTTGCTCCTTTGAGAGAATGCCCTTAGAAGGGCCTGCAAGAATTGATTCAATGGCAAGTTCCAGGTTAGAGGATTCAGAGACCAAACTAGCCAATTTATCCTTTGTCCACCTTTTAGTAGCAGATTTAAGATTGCACAGAGTGAGACACAGATCCTCAATGTCATGAAGAGTGTCAGCTTCAAAATATGTGGACCACCAGCGCATAAACCATCCAATGAAATCCGAGTCCTCAAGGCAAGAACGATTGAATTTAAAAGGGTAATCAAAGGATCCTTTCAAATTATTCCACTCGAAACAAATAGGAAAATGGTCAGAGAGATCCAAGCATTTGGTCCAAGTCTTGTAAACCCCCAAAGAGGGAAGCAGGGAATTGGAGATAAGAAATCTATCAAGACGCTTGCTGATGCCCTCACCCCCAGCTCTGCCATTGCGCCAAGTAGGCCCAGACACCGGAGGAGCCACATCCACCAATCCTACTGACTCAAAGAGAGATAGGAAGTGGTTTGAATGTGGGTCCAAGGAGGCCTTGGCTCCCTATACTTCAGACGAGCGAAGAGTGAGGTTAAGATCCCTGCCAAGCACAAGATGCGGTAAATTGAGTAACCCACCTCTGAGGGCTTTGTCCCAAAAAAGTTCATGATGCCAATAAGGACCATAAACATTAAGAATGTTTAGAGGGTCTGGCATCCCTCGAATAGAGGCCTGAAGCAAAATGCCTGCACCAGTATGGAATGCCTTGCAATTAGCCTTAGATGGATTCCAAGCAGAGAGAAGGCCCCCCAAAAGCCCGCGGGCACTGATAGCACAAAAATCCTAGGAGGGGAGTAATTTCGAGAAAGCATAAAGAGCAGGGGAGTCACTACACATTGTTTCCTGTAGAAGGATAATATCAGGATTAAGAGATTTGAAAAGAGCACGGAGGATGAGTGATTGGTCCTACCTCCTAGACCACGAGTGTTAAGGGATAGGATTAACATCAGGAAACATCCTTAGGGGGTGACAATGCTCTAAGTCCCCTGGAAGAGATGCCTCTGGCCGTGTCCTTAATTCGGACTGAGAGTGGGATGTAAGGAGGTGAGGTCGAGGAGAGGTCTGCCTTTAAGTCCCTTTTCCCTTTAGGAGGTTTTCTGCCAGTCACATTCGCAAACCTAATGGAGGGTGGAGGGGGAGGAGGGAGTGGAGGCTGTGAAAATAGAGAGGGATTTTTTAAGGGAGGGATCAGAGAATGAGGGAGAGGAGATGGGCCTGTGAGGGGGAAGGACCTGACCAGGAGGAGGAGGAGCAGGTATAAGAGGGGGGAAATCCTCAATCGAGTCTAAAGCAGGGAAACCCGAATCCGGAGGATGTAGCTGCAGGTTAGGAGTGAGAGTGATGACAGGGCTGGGAAGAGAAAGGATAGCCTCCGCTTCCTTTGGGGAGGAATCATGACAGGGAGGAGAGTCAGGCAGGGAAGGAGGAGTCGAAAGCAACTGGGGTACCGACTCTGAAGAGAAAGAAGAAGGAGGAGGAGCAGATTTCTTATGTGACTGAATCAGATTATCCATGGCCTCAAAAAAGGAATCTGGAACAATATCAGAAGGAGGAGTAGAATCCAAAGACAAACCTGGTGGGGTATGAAGTCTCTCTGCAGGACTGGCAGGAGGCGAGGGCAATCCAAGTTCATCAGCATCCGAGAAATTTCCTTCTAAGAGCCTTTGTGGGCATGAGTTCCTTAAATGCCCCACAGAGTGGCAACAGCTGCATCTAAAAGGCACGTGCATATAGTTTAGCCTCTGAATCAACAAGCGCTCATTGCACAATATCTCCACTTCTGCTGGAAGCCCCCGAGAAATATCTAATTCCACAAGAATTTTTGCTACCCTCTTGTCATATACCTGGTGAAAGTCATCCTCCACTGATATAAACCTTCCAATGGTGTTTCCAATTCCTTTAAGAAAATGTCTGCTCCACAGGGGAAACGGGAGGTGAGGTAAAAGGACCCACAGATGGCGTTTGGAGATCCTCTCTCTCAGAGGATCGAACTTGGAGTGCCAGCATCCAAGAACCAACGAGCCTTTTCCGATACGCCAAATACCTTCTAGAGCTCGAGTGCAGTGTTCAACATCAAGGAATATGAACACAATCCAACCATTAGATAGTAAACTGATGGTCAGGATGTAATCAAAGAGAGGCTTCCAGTTCTCCGAGGCCCAAATAACCCAAGAAGCCTTGTTCATTCGGCAATATTCCAGTCGACCAACTAGAGCGCGAGAGCAAAGGGACGTAACCCACTCCATGAAAATGTCATGTCCTAAGA
This sequence comes from Pseudotsuga menziesii, assembly GCA_001517045.1. Taxonomy (NCBI): domain Eukaryota; kingdom Viridiplantae; phylum Streptophyta; class Pinopsida; order Pinales; family Pinaceae; genus Pseudotsuga; species Pseudotsuga menziesii. The sequence goes on from LPNX011053087.1 coordinate 285,060, forward strand.
CGTAATGATAGCGTCCCTTCTGTACCTTTATACACTTTGACCTACGCTTTCTGCGGAAGCGAGTCTGTAAATCCATCTCTGCCATGGGTATATTCCCACCAAGTTAACTTCCCAACGGCGTTGAGTAGAGCCAAATATTGCTATCCCCAGAGAACAAGAGGGGCCAATGACCTCAGCCGCGAAGTAGGGGTTAAAAAAGTAAACCACAGAACAAAAATCCAAAACCGAACAAAACCCCCTCAGAGAAGATACCAAGGTTTGAGTCACGTCCCGAGGAAGACCCAATGTCAACGGCGGCAAAGACCCAGCCAACAGGATGAAACAAATCTTGGAGGGTTAAGGGGGAAAGATCCCGAATCTCAAAAAAGGAGATAAAGAAATACTAAAAACAGTAAACCGAACCCACCAGGATCCCGTTCCAAAGGAACCAAGAGGCTAAGTCACAGCCTGAGGAGGGTCCAATGTCAACGGCGACAAGAACCCAACCGACAGGAACGAAAGACTGCTAAGAGGGTTTAAAGAAAGTGAACCCGAAACATCAGGACATCAGAATCGCCCAAAGAAAACACAAAATTCAACCCTATACCCGATCAAAACCTGCGGCGGAAAAGGATAAAAAACCCATGCAAAGGTGGTGAGTAACGACGTCAACCAGTGCAGCCTCAACAATGATTCCTTCCCACTTTAAAAAAAAATCTTGGTTGGTACTAGTCCCCAAGTGAAGGGGAGGGACTCCAAGAAAGGCTACAGACTGGTACCCACCTCCATGAATATGGAAACCCTAAGACAACAAGAACCCTAAAGATAGGAGAAGCTATAAATCAAAGGAGAAACAGATGGGTAGCCGAACCCCTCTTACCAAGTACCTAAGAACCTGTGCACCAGGTAGGGAAATTAAGCAGGAGGAACCATAGTCGCATCGATATGTAATAGCTCCAACTGTTACTCACAAGCCCTTGCAGAGGTAATAGGGTGCACAGAGATATCGCCTTAGATAAAGAGAGAAACAGGAGACCGAGCACTTCCACGGAGAGCCCGGCTACCAGCACAGAGAAAGGGAGGGAAATCGCCATCGCCATGGAAACGCAGGAGAGGCTAGAGAGCGAGCCATCCTCACCCAATATCGTTTAATGGAACTTACTAGAATGGTTATACTTGGTACTATGTATTAAGCTAGACATGTACATAAATTTTTCATGTATTATATTTGAATTTTCATGTATTATATTTGAAGAATTAACTTTATTTTCATTAATAAAATTATGTTTTTTTTGAAAAAACAAAACTTCATAGAATATTTCAAAAAACAATTAAACCACTAAACTCTTTTTTTTTCATGAAACACTAAATTTTTAAAATAGAATTTTATCTTACATCCAATAATATAATTTCATAGCATAAAAACGTTCATTGACTAGTGATATGTTGTTTTGACAAATATGTGACCATATTGTTGATTAGGCTTTTTTTTCACACAAAAAAAACAACTTTATATATAAGAAAAGTTGTGTCTTACAAATAAACATTCTTGTAGTCTAGAAAATCATACCCACATATGACCATAGATACAGAGTCGGTCAAGGCTATAATAACATCATCACAATCTTACACAGCAGAGCATAAATCATTCTCTGTGTCGAACAGAGTCAAGAAACATGATCGACACTAGATAATACTTAGTAAGCTGTGCTCAATTCTGAGCCCATCCTGTACCAGTTCCCAGTCAATAGCTTCCAATCCTTCTCCTAGAGCTTGATTAGATAATAGATCTGCGTCCATATTCAGCTCACGATAAATATGATTAAAAGAAATCCGCTGAAAACTATTTATTAGATTTTTTACCCGAATGATCCAGTGATGAAGCTTAATAGAGTGAAGAGAATGAACATCCTTTGCCCAATCCATGATCACTTTCGAGTCCCCGAAAATCGTGATGGAAGAAAGGTCCTTCTCCCTCGCAAAAAACAACAGACCCCAGAGCGCTAATAGCTCTACCTTAGTATTTGTTCCAACGCCAATGCCCAACTTAAGCCTAAAAGAACGATGATGGCTCAATCTAATCACCTTCCTTGCCCCACAAATCCCGCCTTGCTTTGTGCCATCAAAGAAACCGACAATAACCTGCTGATCAACAGTTGGGAAATAAATGCTTCGACTAGACTCTTTATGCAACAAAGATTCATAGGCATGTAGCCAACCTAAAGCCTTCATTCCACCCAAAAATGGATCTTCCCTACCATTCTGAAAAGTGACTAAATTTCGATCCCTCCAAACAGTCCAAAATATGGCCAGCAAAACATCCATTGGTAGTTGAAGCATTTATGAAGCCGCGTATATTATCCATTAGACAATGTTTGTCCCAAATTTGAGCGATAGAGAGGTGTCTGCTGACAAACTCCCACACAGACTGGAAGAAACCGCAGCTACCAAAAACAAGTTGGAACACCAATCCTACGACACATTAATTTTAAATTTCAAATTTGGGAGATCAAAGCAAGCATTCGAAATATCTTTTAAGAAAAAAATGAGCATTCCAAATTTCTATTTGCCAAAAGTGTTATATTGGTTTATTTAATTAGGCATAGAGAATTGTTCTCTTGTTTTAAATTATTCATAGTTTTGTTTATTTGTGTTCAATCTTTCGTAATTAAATGTTCTTACCATGTTTCAATGTTTGCTTTGCCCTATATTAAAAGTTAATAAATTATTTTGAATGTTATATGAAATATTAATTAGCTTAAATTATTTTATGATAAAGGATGATTTACATCCACGATAATACATTTGTAATTTAAAAAAAACATTTATATATTCGAGAAAATGACGAGTGATATATTGTTTGTTTTACAATTATGTAATTTACAAAAAGACATTCATGTATTTGAGAAAATGGCGAGTGTTTGTTTTACAATTATTTTATATTAATTTCCAAATTTTCAAAAAAGCAATGTAACAAAAAGGCAGAAAACCTTGCATTCTTCACATGCATCAATTATAGAGATATATTAATTGATATTGGTATGCATCAATTATAGAGATATATTAATTGATATTGGTATGCATCAATTATAAAGATATATATTTTCTTCATTTTTATCAATTCATATCATGATAGGACATTGTTTGTGCTAACCTTTAAATGGTTTTCTATGCATGATTTTCAATTCTTCAATGTTCAAACAACTTATAAAGTTATAAGTTAATAAGTTAGATATCTTTTGTTTGGTTTTATTTTAAAATGTATGGATAGTTGGTTGAATTGTTATGTATTTTAAAATGCATTGTATTTGGTTGATTTGTTATATATTTCATTTATATTGTGTAATTTTTTTTTATAGTTTAGTTGTTTATTGTTTAGATTAGATGTGTATTTGTGCAATATGTTTTTTTAATTTATGTATTTTTTATAAATTATAATTATAATTTATTTATCTGTTTTGTTTTATTGTGTTGTGATTTTCTATGTTTTTATGTGTTTTTTTTATTTTTTATTTTTATTGTTGACGATGTTGAAAACATATTTTTGTTTTATTTTTTGTCATTGATTTTATAGAAAAGACATCAAAGAAATTAAGACATGACAACATTAGAGAAGGAAAGGACATTGAAGGTATTTTTTGCAATCATTTTGTCAAATTTTGTCTTTGAATTGACATGTTTGTTCTATGTTGTGAACCTTAATAAAGATTATTATTATTACTAAAATCACAGATGTTGGGGAGCTCCATACAACTAATGCACAAGAAAATAAAGAGAAACTACTGGAGGAGGTGAATATGATATTGAAGCATTTGTTTATATTCATATGAGAAAGAGACATTGTTATATAAACCATTTGAAACTATCATTCTTATATTTTTACAAGTTTTCCCCATTGGATTCATAGAGGCTTCAATACTTCTATACTCGCATGTGACAAATATGGTCAAAATCGTATTAAAAGAGTTGTTACTAAGATGAAAGGAAAAACCAAGCAAGAAGTTGAGATATATGAAAAGGTTTTGAAAGAACAATACAAGTATTTAAATGATAATGTGGTGATTTGAACTAACACTTTATTCTTTAGTATGCCTCAAGAGGATTTTTTAATGGATGTATGACAATATATTTTTGTTTGTGCGGTTTGTTATTCAAATTCATGGTTTGTTAGTTTAGTCTCTAAAAGTTGAGATGTGAATTTCATTGAGTAGTTGGATATTATGGATTCTACTTTCTACTTGGTTACATTGAATTATATTTCATGTTTCTAGACACTATTTCATGTCCACTCTGCCATCTGCTCTTTTTTCCACCCATACTGTTATTTTATATTAAATGTGAACTACATCGATCTGAATCTACACATATAATCTCTAAACACTTTTGTATACTTTATGTTGTTTGTAATACTTTTTCACTTCAATTTGGGAAGAAACAATTAAGCTTTGATACATAATAATTCCAATAGTGTCTTCTGATGTTTTATTTGCAAGGATGTGGTGGAGGTCACAAAAGCATAGCATAAAGCTTTGAAATGGGTGAAATGCTAGAGTTCGATCTACATGTACACAATTTAAAGTGTTGGAACACATAATGATACTAAGAGGGGGGATGAATCAATATCATACACTTTTATCAATTTTTATGTCATCAATTATATAGCATTATAAAACTCATCAATATTCATCAACATACATCATCATCAAACCATATAACACATGATATTGATATGGAAACTCATATAAATAAAACCATAGGATAAAGATCTTAATCTTTTACAATGTTTATGGGCACCAATCCCCTGATTTACAAGCACCAACTCCCTAATTTACAAGCACCAAATCCTTTATTTACAAGCACCAACTTGAAGAAAGAACCAAATCCCTGATGTATAAGAACCAACTCCATGATTTACAAGCACCAACTCCCTAATTTACAAGCACCAACTTAAAGGAAGCACTAACTACCTTATTTACAAGAACCAACTTATTAAGAAGATGAGGACACCATTCCTTTTCCTTGCACCTCACAATCACCTTGATCATTTAGCTTGCTTTAATTCTTGTAATACCCTTCAATTCCTCTAACACTTGCTTTATGCATTTCACGAAACACTACTTCTTGTAGTTCATGTAACAATACTTCATGTAGTTTAGGTAACACTACTTCTTGTAGTTCCTGTAATAAAATTCAGAAGCACTGTAATTTGTATCCTGCAAATTTACACTTATTGCGCTCCTTAGAGAAATGCATCAACCTTAAACACTAGTTCAAATATTTCACTATAGAGTTTCCTATAATCATTGATGCCTCTTCTCAAGGATTTTGTCCTCGTGCCATCACTTGAAAATATCCACAAACTTCCTTATTCATGCCTTTTCACTAAAGGATTTCAAACCTCAACACTATCCATTAATTCACAATCTACAAAATCAAATCAAATCCTAGAATATAACCAATTCGTAGCTTGTAAAAGAGGATTTCACTGAACCATACATCAAAAGCACCACTCAGAGATTTGTTATCTATAATGCACTTAAATTTGTTGCCTACAATATAGAATAAATTGAAACCTATAGCATCAAGTTGTAAACTTATCTTTAATTGACTTCATCTTTTTCCCCTCTTCATGCATCAAATCTTCACACATGTCTTCTTACCTCCACTTAATCTCAAATGTGTCCAAGTGACTCGTATTTAGATGCCTAACCTTTGTCTTTTCTGGAGCTGACCTATTTTATCAAGGGGTTTCTAGAATCATTGGGTCGACTTATTCTTGGAAAACAATATTCCTTACACTAGCTTAGCCAACTTTTTTATGGGTAACATGCATCTTTGCTTTGTATGAGCCAACCATACAAAGAAGATTTCCAATAGCGTGATCTTCTCTTTCAATTGCAACATTCATGATATTCATGTCATGTATGTTTATCAACCTATGCATATTCATCTCAAGCTGACAAGGTTAACCCATTCATGGGAAATGTGCCACCAAACATGGGCATCATACCATTTCTATTCAAACAAAGGCCGACATGTTCATGGAGATTATAACATTGTTAAATTATACTCTTCATGTCTCATCTAATCTTCACATCCACATTTTAAACAAACATGTACAACCCAACTGATCCAAAAAGAAATCTGGTAACTCAATTATGTAATTCCAGTAATTTGAATGTGTGTTAACATCATTGGACAATTACCAAAATTAATGTAGATTATTTCAGTAGCACATGTTATGTGCTTCCAGTAGTTTGGAATCTTCGTGGTTGATAACTAATTTGACCAAGGGGAAATTGATGGAATGACGATTCAAACACTAGAAGGATAAGAGTGCGTCCACCTCAAGCCATCTCTAAGAATCAAACATGTCTTTGTTTCTATTCTAAGGTGGTGAATATACCCAATTAACCCAATTAAACAAACCCTCCATAGATCTTCAATTATAGGCAATTTGGTAGTTCACTCTGTCGTTATGGTACTTGGTGTATGCTATTCCAGTAGTCATGAGTTATGAGAATCGATGGTTCTGATAGTTGAATTGGTTCCTCTGTAGTTCCAGTAACTATTGTGATTCCATTAATCTTTATGTCTTTTATGATTTTGAAAATATAGTTAATCACGAGCAAGAATTTTGTTTCCTTCTTTGGACAATGGAGATACTAGTCAAACCAATGAGAAGAAATATAGGATCACATCCTACATGATTTCCAGTAGTTAGTTGGTTCATGAAATGCCTATCTTTTATCAAAAGAATGTAGTTCCAGTAGTAGCTTATGTTCTGGTTGTTGAGTAGCTTTTAGTAAGAACTAGGTAACTACCGAAAGTATTGTACATGATGCCCGAGATTCTCAAACCAAGAGTTAATCAATGGTTTCTCATATTATTTTTGTCTATTATGTGCAAAACATAAGTGAACATTTTCATACATTCTCCAATTCTCATGCCTATACATAATGGTACTAGAAACTGCAAAGACTTCCTGTATACATCTCACTTAAAACACATTAATGACACCACACTTCAAACACCTTGACATCAATGACAACCATTCTTCAACAATACCCCTCTTTGTCACTGATGAAAACTCGATAAAAATAGAACATCAATAATCCCCCATTTAAATGTGTATTCATATCTTTGTAGTAACTTGTTGAGGTAGCCCCCCCTATAGTCATGCTCTTTTGACTTTTATCTTCTCTTACACTTTTTTGTTTACTGTATCACTCTCCCCATTTGACAAAAATGACAAAGAGACACTTCCCAAGTCTATATATTCTCATGGATTCCACTTATATGTCGACTATATTCAACTTGTGACACTTCATATTTTTTCTATTTGATATCTTGGGAACAACATAATACTCCTCCTGTCTTTGTTTTTTTTCACCTTTAGCTGATTTGCAGTGTTTCTCCCCCTGTACTCATGCTTCTCCATGAGGATGTTTCCCCTAAAATTGACAGATCCAAGTGCATCAAATTAATCACTTCCTTTTAGCTTAGCCTATCCAAATTTTCAATATAGCTTGCGAACTGACACTGAATTTGTCCATATTATGAAAAAGGGTTTGGTTGAATTATCAACTTGTGGAGTTATATAAGTAGAAATGCAAACTTTTACTCACTACTTCGATGCTTTTCATATCAACTCCAATGGAAAGCTCACAAAAACTTATATCAACATATTCATGTATGAACTTTACATCTTTATTTATCAAATATATTATAGGATAGCTCTATTTTCTTGAAGAAGTATATTGTAATGGTAGCAGTATTCCATAATGTATGATATAGAAGACATGATATTTACCACATAAGCTTGATGATTTTAGAATTGACTGTATCCAATCATATTACGAGGTCACCACTGAGCAACATTAACTTGTTCACATGGATCTACATCTACCTTTGAATAACTAGCCACCTCAATACCAACTAAAATACCAACGTCTTCCTTCCATCCCTTTATGAGATTATAAAGAATAATGTATTGTGAGTAGACATATGAGGATGCATCAGAGACCAGACTATTGTTGTTATCACCAAACTCAGATAGTATCCCTGTCAAAGTCATGACCCTGGGATGCTTATTCACTCTCCTTTGAAAATTTTAGAATAACCCCAATGAGAAAATATGAAAGGTTTGAATATTATGTGGAAATCATTTGGCTCGAGAAGCTCAATCTGTAACATATTTAAATTTTTCCTTGTGATTATTAGAAATCTTCTAACGTCTAGATCATTATTTTCCTCTTTTTAAGTGGTATGCTTTCTCTCTCTCTTCTTTTGACTTTGAGGATAAAGGAATGCATCTCCCCTTCGTGTACTTCTTCTCTTTTGCAACTCCCCCTTTATAAAATTTGACCTCATAAACAATTTATCAACTGCATATTTTTCTCTTTCGTAGAGATATATGTCAAAAGGAAATTCTTCGAGCCTTTCCTTACACAAATTTCATACTTATAGCATCTTGTCCTTGTCACAATTGATGGAGCAACCTTTCCATTTCTAGAAATAAAAAAATGTCATTGAGGTCTAATATGTAGTTGAATGAACCTACCCTTTTCTTAAATGAATCTTCTTATCAAAATCTCCTAAAATTATGTCCTAAAAGCTTTGGATTTCCTTGGATGGTCATTTTCCATAGGGATCCACATTCTCATTTTGGATACCACGCTCATTTTAATAGTCATCTTCTCCTTGAATCATATTCTCATCATTAAAATGTGTTGAAGACTCCACATCTTCAATCAATCCTCTAGGCCTCTATAGTTCTATTTTTCATTTTCATCAATTCATCAGAAATAATTTGCCTATCTAGGATTATATAAGGGGGCTCAATAATCATGTATTATCATATCATTTCTAGAATTTATATGCTTCTTTTGACTATCTTCTTTCATTGAATCATGTAGAATCTGAAATACTTTGAAACACTAACAATTTGTTGATGTATTCCTTGTCTACAACTTACACTCCCCCTCAACAAAATAATCTATGTCATTGGGGATTTATATTCCAAGTTGTTTAGAACAACATATGATGCTATTTTGCAGCAAGATCACCATATTTTTCTTTAATATTCATGTTCTTGTTGTGATTCTTCTTCTTCTTGTTGTTTGGATTTGACAATGATTGCATTTGGATGTTTTCCTTAGCTACTACTTCTTCTTCAATTGTTACAATAACAATTTCATCCACTTTACTACTTTCATTTTACATGATAGCATTAAGTATGTTTTCATTTTTTGAACTTAAAATACATGTTTTAATTCAACAACAAGGGTGCTTTCCTAATTTTCATTGTTTTCATCAAAACTGACCTAACTTTCTGCAACAATACTAGTGTTTTCCTTTTTGTATTCTTCAAATTGTATTGAATCATCATGTATTATGATTGTTTCTATTGTAGCTTCTGTATCCATAATAGTTCCTTCAAATTCCTCAATAAATTCTCCTAGTATTATACTTTTATTGAATTGAGTAATTTTGTCATGTTCATGAGCAAGGTCCTCCTCATACTCTTTCTTGCTTCGCTCTTCAAATTTTATTTTCCATACTTTTTTGTGTCCTTGTTTAGAATATTCAATCGTGTTGCTTCTACAATCTCATTCTATGTTTCCATAGTTATGAAATTTGTAACATTCAACCTTATAGGGAGGCATATAGATACCTCTATTTCTCACTTAACAATTTCTTACATAAGCTATGCAATTTACAACTTTATGTCCAAACTGATTGCAAGCATAACAATAACCAAGAAAGATATTTGGATACCTAGATGTAGAAGGTCTTCTTGGTAGTGAAACTCTTCTATATTTATGATTTTCTAACTCTTGATGATCATGAAATATTTCATTGTAGTTGTCTTTGCTTTGATTGGAGCTTCTAATGACATTTGCATAGCTTCTAGGCCTATCTTCTCTTCTCTTCTCTTGTAGCTTGGAACTTTCTCCTTCTTTAAATCTCTTCTAATTGTTGTCATACCCAAGACCAGTATTATCGAGTGGTGATCTTTGACAATTTATAATATCATCTAAACTCATTGAACTCTTATAAAAATTCAAATTTGTCTTCAATTGGATAGTTGTCGTTTCCAATTCGTTTCTTAGAGAAACGATTTTAGCTTCTTTCTTCTTAATGTTTTTCCTTCTTCTTTAGTTGTCTTGTCGAGGTTTCTTCAATTTGTTTTTCCTCTTCCACTTGTGCTTTTAAACTAATAATAACCTTTCCAGTCTCTTTGGTTCTTCCATGATTTTCTTCTTTATATTCACTTAGCTTCTCTACTAGCAATGCATTCTTCTTCTTGAGCTCCTTGATTACATCTAGGGAATATATTAGTTCTTAGTTTTCAAAAAGAATAACTTTTAAATGATAGTTTGTGAGAAGAAATTCATCTAAGTCACCCCCACAATCATCAGATGAACTATTGTCTTCTTTGTAGTAGAACTTCTTCTTACTTTCTTCATTTCTATAGTCTTCTTCATCATAATTGTATTCACTTTCATAAGGACATTTGGAAGCATAATGGCCTATTCTATCACAATTGAAGTATTCATTAAGTAACTTACCTCTACATGTGCCATCTCTTCCTCTGGGTTTCTTAACCTTCATAGATTTTTCTTCCATGGTTATGGAGAAACATTCTACTTCAATTCATGATTCACAACTGAAACAATCATTGGATATCTCTTCATAAATGTCTTATTGCTTGTCCCAAATCTGTTTGGCTGATGTACACTTCCTTACTCTGTCGATTACAGAAACTGGTAAGCCACTCAAGATGGAATCCATTGATTTTGTATTATTTTCACTTAATTCCTTTGTAGTTGTTGGACACAATGGCCACACTGACAGGGGGGGTGAATCAGTGTGTGAGAAATTTAAACCTTTTTCGCTTTCTTTTAATCAATCAGAGCATATCAAGCATTGTGTTGCCAATCACATTATCATATTCATCAGTTAAATCATAAACACAACAAACACATCAAAGAGACACAAGAATATATGTAATTTTGATATTTATTTATGGTAATAGAATACTACAATCTTCTCAATTACAATGGGAACCCATTGATAAAAAGAGCACCAACTCCTGTAACAGGACCCATACTGGTTTTCTTAACTCCAACTAAGAAAGGGTTGAGGAGTCCAATCCTCAAGTACAAGGCTAAGCTTGCATCAATATCTACTCATGTACCTATGTACATCGACCTCTTTTGGTCAACCTATGCTCATCACTCTTTGTCAATATTCTCATCATCAATGCTGGTCAATCTCTGCTCATCAACGCCTGCTCTTCATTAACACTGTTGCTGCCATCAACTTGCCATGTCATCTTCATTTTGTCATTGGTCATGTCTTGGCTGAGATATTCAAGGAGTAGTCATGCATCAACATCATCTTCATGTAGTGTTATCATCATCATCAAAACATCATCAAGGTGCAAAAGGCATCATCAATAAGGCATCATCAAATAGTGTGTCATCATCATCATATACAAGTGTACATCATCAAGGCCTGTCGGAACATGTCTTCAAGGTTACAAGATCACCAATAAGGTATGTACCACCATCATAGGGTATGCATTATAGTATACCAGACATAACCAACATCATATCATCATCCCCATACTATAGTGTCAACAAGAAATCATCATCAAGGTAGTAACATGCATCTTCATCATTGGGTTTGCATCATAATGTATAAGGCATCATCATCATAAATGTATCTACATCATTGTATACATACTTCACTGTATGTATATACATGCTCCATTATATACATCATTGTACTGTATATTCATCACTATTCAATTGTGTGCTGGTTAGACTCCATAGTATGCATCATCATAAGGTTTAAACAAGTCATCTAGTTCTACATCTATCATCATCTAAGACATAGTGTGCACTGTATAGAATGCAATGTATAATATATTTACTTCACAACACTGTACATACACATATACTTGAGTATATCCTCATACCTTGACCTGTGCATTAGGGCTTAAGCAGTGCATCATCCTAAAGCATGCGTCATAAGGTCTGTATTATAATATATATTATCTTCACTCATCACTATATACAACATTGCATGCATACCACTTTATTCTATTGTATACATCACTTTTGCAAACCATTCACACACCACTATTGTTCTTATACTCAAAATTTCATTGTGCATACATGCACATTCATCATTGTTTACACATTATCATGCCTGAGAATATGCATACCTCTATGTCAAATATTTCATACCTTGACTGTGTATTATGCTTGATTGTAAAAACTTCACCTTCTATCGAACTTGCATGGAATGTTGGCATTGTGGATAACCTTCAAAATTTGGACTCACCAACAATACGTTTCCAGTATACTCCACCACTTGTTCAAGCATCAAAAGCCGGATCTCTGTTGCTGCAAACTGAGATCATTAGGGCATCATTCGAAAATGTTGGTAAAATCCCTAGATAATTCCAAATTTAAACCAAAATCATCATATGTTGTAGCAGCCCTCTGTTGCTATCTATGACCTCCATTAAGGATGTAGTAGCCTTGACCAACATCGAGGGTCTTCAAGACATGTGCTGGTGTAACCCTACCTCACCACGTGACTATTTATACCTTCAATAAATTCGGGATTGTTCTGTTGCTGTTAAAAGGGGAAAAAAATCTCAGACTGCTGCCTTATTTTGAATTTCAGACCTTCAAAAATTATCCAACAAAGGGTTTGTTGGTCACCACTAAATTTTCTTATCCAATCTGAATTTATTCTCAATCAATAGTCCATGAAAAAATCATTCAACTTCTGCCTCAGTCTAGCATCAGTCAACGAGTCTCTTCACCTTTCTAGATCATTGGATTGCCATAAATCAAGACCCAAAAAAGGGGTTCTGTTGCTCCTCCTAATTTCCACAGTCATATTAGCCTCAGTCCACCACAGTTAGCAATATCCTTCACCTTCCTTCATCTAAGTCACCGCCACAATCATCAGATGAACTATTGCCTTCTTTGTAGTAGAACTTCTTCTTACTTTCTTTATTTCTATAGTCTTCTTCATCATAACTGTAGTCACTTTCATAGGGACATTTGGAAGCATAATGACCTATTCTATCACAATTGAAGCATTCATTAAGTAACTTACCTCTACATGTGCCATCTCTTCCTCTAGGTTTCTTAACCTTCATAGTTTTTTCTTCCATGGTTATGGAGAGACATTCTACTTCAATTCATGATTCACAACTGAAACAATCATTGGATCTCTCTTCATAAATGTCTTATTACTTGTCCCAAATCTGTTTGCCTGATGTACACTTCCTTACTCTGTCAATTACAGAAACTGGTAAGCCACTAAAGATGGAATCCATTGCTTTTGTATTGTTTTCACTTAATTCCTTTGCAGTTGTTGGACACAATGGCCACACTGAGAGGGGGGGGGGGTGAATAAGAGTGTGATAAATTTAAACCTTTTTCGCCTTCTTTTAATCAATTAGAGCATATCAAGCATTATGTTGCCAATCACATTATCATATTCATCAGTTAAATCATAAACACAACAAACACATCAAAGAGACACAAGAATATATGTAATTTTGATCTTTATTTATGGTAATATAATACTACAATCTTCTCGATTACAATCAGAACCCACTGATGAAAAGAGCACCAACTCCTGTAACAGGACCCATTGTGGTTTTCTTAGCTCCAATTAAGAAGGGTTGAGGAGTCAAATCCTCAAGTACAAGGCTTAGCTTGCATCAATATCTGCTCATGTACCTATGTACATCGATCTCTTTTGGTCAACCTCTGCTCATCACTCTTTGTCAATATTCTCATCATCAATGCTGGTCAGTCTCTGCTAATCAACACCTGCTCTTCATTAACACTGCTACTACCATCAACTTTCCATGACATCTTCATTTTTTCATTGGTCATGTCTTAGCTAAGATTTGCAAGGAGTAGTCATGCATCAACATCATCTTCATGTAGTGTCATCATCATCATCAAAACATCATCAAGGTGCATAAGGCATCATCAAATAGTGTGTCATCATCATCATATACAAGTGTACATCATCAAGGAATATCGGAACATGTCATCAAGGTTAAAATATCACCAACCAGGTATGTACCACCATCATAGGGTATGCATTATAGTGTACCAGACATAACCAACACCATATCATCATCCTCGTACTGTAGTGTCAACAAGAAATCATCACTAAGGTAGTAGCATGCATCTTCATCATAGGGTTTGCATCATAATGTATAAGGCATCATCATCATAAATGGATCTACATCATTATATACATACTTCCTTTTATGTATATACATGCTCCATTATATACATCATTGTATTGTATATTCATCACTATTCAATTGTGTGCTGGTTAGACTCCATAGTATGCATCATCATAAGGTTTGAACAAGTCATCTAGTTTTGCATCTATCATCATCTAAGACATAGTGTGCACTGTATAGAATGCAATGTATAATGAATTTACTTCACAACACTGTACATATACATATACTTGAGTATATCCTCATACCTTGATCTGTGCATTAGGGCTTAAGCAGTGCATCATCCTAAAGCATGCGTCATAAGGTCTGTATTATAATATATATTATCTTCACTCATCACTGTATACAACACTGTATACAACATTGCATGCATACCACTTTATTCTATTGTATACATCCCTTTTTGTAAACCATTCATACACCACTATTTTTCTTATACTCAACATTTCATTGTGCATACATGTACATTCACCATTGTTTACACATTATCATGCCTGAGAATATGCATACCTCTATGTCAAATATTTCATACCTTGACTGTGTATTATGCTTGACTGTAAAAACTTCACCTTCTATCGAACTTGCATGGATTGTTGGCATTGTGGATAACCTTCAAAATTTGGACTCACCAACAAGATTTTTCTAGTATACTCCACCACTTGTTCAAGCATCAAAGGTTGGTTCTCTGCTGCTGCAAACTCGGATCATTAGGGAATCATTCGGGACTATTTGTAAAAACCCTAGATAAGTACAAATTTAAACCAAAACCATCATCTATTGTAGCAGCCATCTGTTTCTATTTATGACCTCCATCAAGGCTGTAGTAGCCCTGAACACGAACGAGGGTCTTCAAGACATGTGCTGGTGTAACCCTACCTCACCATGTTACTATTTATACCTTCAAGAAATTCGGGATTGTTCTGTTGCTGTAAAAAGGGGAAATTTTTTTCAGACTACTGCCTTATTTTGAATTTCAGACATTCAAAAATTATCCAAAAAAGGGTTTGTTGGTCACCACTGAATTTTCTTATCCAATCATGAATTTATTCTCAATCAATAATCCACGAAAAACTCAGTCAACTTCTGCCTCAGTCCAGCCTCAGTCAACGAGTCTCTTCACCTTTCTACATCATTGGATTGTCATAGATCAAGACCCAAAAAAATGGTTCTGCTGCTCCTCCTAATTTCCACAGTCATATTAGCCTCAGTCCACCATAGTTAGCAATATCCTTCACCTTCCTTCATCGTTGAATGAAAATGAAGTGTGAGAGTGCTTGTATTTATACACTCTTGATGTTGTCCACTTCCTTAATCTAGGGTCGACTTCAAGGTGTGGAAGGTAAGTATTTTTATTTTGTTATTTTTAATTTTTAATTTGAATTTGAATCATACAATATTCAAATAAAATGGTTAATGTCCATAAATTATTCTATTTTTCCACACAAACCCTTTCAAGTCAATCTTAGGGTTTGTTGTACTCCAACAAGTTCCCAAAGGTAAAGGTGTCCTTCACATTTACCATGATCAAGCCATTAGGGATTTCAAGGGCATGTCGCCATTCCATGTGCAAGAGTTCCACCAAGGGCATCACGGTCATCATGTCTTAGGGTTTGTAAGCCATTAAGTGTCATGTCCCCACACAGAACTGTGGAGAACCTCTTGCAATAAACAATCAAAATGCACGATATAACAGAAATATTGGAGCACAAAAGAGATTTTATTGATCGCGGGCCACTTGGAGGGGGCAACCTCCTTTGAGAAAGCTCAATACAAAATAACTCTTCGATGCTTTCATTAGCCTCAACACATACTTATATACTAAGTCTAGTCTAAACAACTATTACCCCCCATGAATGTGGGATAATGCAGCATAATAACTAGACAACTTAACAACTATTACTCACTCCCCATGAATGTGGGATAATACAACATACTGATGGGATGACTTACAAAGCATATGCGTCCGATAAAATATACTAACAAAATAAAGAGGAGGGTTGACACCGGTTCTTAACATCCCCTCCCGCTTAAAAAAAGGCTTTGTCCTCAAAGCTTTAGATGTGGAAACTGTTGTTGAATCTAAAGGAGCGGTTCCCATGTAGCATCCTTTGGTTGCATGTTGTGCCACTGAATTAAGACCTTTGTGATGGACTGAGAGTGAAGCTGACAAGTGTGCTTATTGAGGATGGCCACTCGATCTGAAATGATGGATCCTTCATTATCCTATTTGGATAAAATAATTTGTGCTCTAATGTTGGCGCCAATCACTTGTTGAATGCAAGAAGAAGGAGGAAGTGCCAATTTATAAGCAACAGATGCAATCTTCTGAAAAACTATATATGGATGAGAGATATTTGTAGCGAGCGTTTGATTCCCATTGAGTTTCAAGGAGGATTGCTTGTAAGGTTGCAGACGAAGAAAAACCATGTCACCGACTTGAAAAGTGCGCTCAGAACGGTGCTGATC
Organism: Pseudotsuga menziesii; assembly: GCA_001517045.1. NCBI lineage: Eukaryota > Viridiplantae > Streptophyta > Pinopsida > Pinales > Pinaceae > Pseudotsuga > Pseudotsuga menziesii. The sequence goes on from LPNX011053087.1 coordinate 301,807, forward strand.
GGCTTGGTGTTTCAGGCGGGTTCTGGCCATGTGAAGATTGTCCTACAAAAGGTGAAGAATCTAATGTCGGTTTCGAAGAACCATGTCAATGGCTTGAACTGGTGAATTGCTGGGGGTGTATGGAAGGAGTAATAGAGGTGTGTGACCATAAATTGCTTCATATGGAGTCATTTGAGATTGAGTATGGTAGGAAGTATTGTACCACCATTCAACAAGAGGAGCCACTTTTCCCACAGATGTTGTTCTTCAGAGGTGAAATAACGAAGACAAGTTTCCCAATAGTTGTTGATGACTTCATTCGGACCATCTATTGGTGGGTGATAAACTGAACTCATATTTAGTTTGGTGTCAGTAAGGAGAAAATGACTTGTGAAAGGTGCATTGCGGTCTGAGACAATGGAAGAAGGGATTCCATGAAGAAGGAATATCTTGTCCATGAAAATTTGTGCGATTGAGGAGGTGGTATATGGAGGTCTGAGAGCACAAAAATGATGATATTTGGAGAGCCGATCAACCACAACCAAGATTATGGTCTTCCCTCCATATTTAGGGATCCCTTGAATGAAATTTATCGAAATATATGTCCAAATCCTTGTAGGGATGGGCAAAGGTTCGAGCAATCCGAAAAGGAGTGTAGTTTCACCTTGGTGGCGCTAACAAGGAGCACATTCGGAAACCATCTATTGAATTCCTCGTTTCATTCCCTTCCAAAAGAAGTGACATCATGCCCTCTCATATGTTTTCATGAACCTAGAGTGCTCTGCCAATGGAGAAGCATGCAGTTCATAAAATACTGCATGTTTAATATCTGTGCTCTGGGGAAGCACCAGACGACCCTTGTATCTCAGAGAAGAGCCATCCCAAGAGAAATGCGGTACCACAGAAGGGTTACTGGCCAACGGTTGGATGATTTCAAATAATGAGGAGCCATTGACATAGCCTTGCTAAATAGAGTGTAACCAAGTTGGAGTAGGCAGAGAAATAAATGAAAGAGAAACATGGGCATCAAATGTGTGGAAAAGAGCATCCACCACAAGATTGTCCCGAGCCTTCTTATAGTCATAATACCTGAGTGCGGCTAACCCATTTTTGTTGTGTTGGGGATGAGACCTATTGTTCCAAGAAATATTTCAAACTCTGGTGATCCGTCTTGTTTCCAAAAGGATTCTCTAAGATGGATGGCCACCACTTTTGTACTGTGTGCAAAAATAGTCATCATTTCCTTCTCATATGTAGAGGTGGATAAATTATTTCCAGAAAGGGATTTGTCGGTGAATGCAATGGGATGTTCATCTTGAAAGAGGACAACCCCAAGTCCATTGTCGTAAGAATCACTCTCAAGAGTGAAGAGCTTGGAAAAATTAGGCATCTTAAGGGTGCATCGGAATGAAAGATCCAAGGGAGTAGTTGAGACTGCTGAAGGTTGCATCTAAATGAAATGGAGCTGAGCGATGACACCATGTGAATTCGTCTTAAGGAGATTTTCCATGCGATGGGAACTGATGATGCTCAGAGAACCTGGTTGTAAGCCATTGAATGTGTGTTTTTTCCCATTGGTTGAAAATTGCATCCACAGTTCAGCAAAATCCCATAAGATGGGTCCAAGTGTGCATAACCATTGAGTTCCCAAAATCACATCGCATCCTCCTAGAGGCATGACAAACATGTTAGAGCACAAGTTATAATCTCCAATAGAGATACACACATTGTGACACATTCCTTTGCAAGGTAAGGTGCTCCCATTGGAAACCATGACTTGAAAGATGGAGCAAGGATGGACAAAACTATAAGCTTGTTTGGCAATATGAGGGTCAATGAAGTTATGGGTACTACCATAATCAATGAGCATTGTAAGAGGAATCTTCTTGAAGAAACCCTTGACCTGCATGGTTTGTGGGGTGGTGACTCCAGCTAATGCATGGAGAGATATATCTGGGTGTTCATCATGAGAATGAGGGTCAACAGGCGGCTACTGAATGTCGACCTAGTCATCTACTAGATCCTAAACAACTTCACAAATTTCAAGTGTAGGCAGACAAACCACATCCAAGAGATAGGGATTTTGTTCAGTGCATTGATGTCCCCAGGTGAATTTCTCATAACAATTATAACAAAGTCCTTTTTCCCTACGTGCTCGCATCTCGGTTTCAGACAAATGCTTAATAGGGGTGGGTCTAGGAGTTGGAGGGATTGGACATCTTTGGGAAACCATATTCCTGAATGGAACAAAAGTGGATTTGGGGCGTTGCTGAGCCTTGATCTTGTCCTCTGTCAACTTAGCCAACCCTAGGATTTCCATCATTGTGTTGGGATAGAACATGTTAACCTCAGATCGAATTGTATCCTTAAGACCACTGATAAAACAACTCTTGTAGAATGCATCAGAAAATCCCTCTATGTGCTTGACTAATTTCTCAATTCTATCTGATACTCTCTCACAGTGCCATTCTGGCAAAGTTTGGTGAGTGCTCCTATGAATTCATCAAAACCACTAGGGCCAAATCGGTGCAAAAGAAGTTGGCAAAAATCTGTCCATTGGGGCTCCTCATGACCCTTGATGTACCAACAGAAACATTGAAGGGCTTCACGTTCCAAATGAAATGATGCAAGTGGGACTTTAGTGACATCAAAAGTGTTATGCATATTAAAGTATTGTTCTGCCTTTGTGTATCCATCCACTTGGATCATCACCATTGAAGCGAGGGAATTCAATCTTCGGCCCACAAAAGTTACTGGAAGCAGAGAACACAGTGCCGACAGAAGACTCAGGTTGTTGCTAGTTGCTCATGGCCGAATACTGAAGATGGAAGTCGAGAAATATTTGATCCAGATCTTCGAGTTTGGTCTTTAGGGTGACAAGTTATTCTTCCATTTATCTATTTGCTCCTGCGCGGGTGACAACCATAAGTAAGTTTTTTTTTTTAATCAAAAATTGGTGGAAAAACAAAAACAAAGAGGGTTTTAGAAAAGGAAACTTTTGAGTTGGGAAAAACGCGAGTGGGTAACTAGATTGTGGACACTTTCTGAGGGACGAGGAAACAAAAAATGTGAAGTTCAGAAGCGGGGTGAAAAAAGGAGATGGAATTTCGGGCTTCAGGAAGTGGACTTGGGATAGGGTCCTCAATGAATGAAATATGTACAATGAAATGATAGGGGTTACAGTGAATTTTCAAGGGAAATGGAGCTAAATCAAGGAATATATGGCTGAAAAACAATATTTTTTTTCCTAAAGAAATGATCTGTGGCGGTGCTAGAAAGCTATGCTTTATCAACTTGAATTGGAGTGAATGATTTGTGACAAGTCTAGAATTCTGCGTGTTATCAACTGTAAATAGATATGAACCCCAGGTATATTCGGCTTCCTAATGGTTTAAAGGTAGTCACTCGGCCACCAAGGCTGTCTCAGGCTTGAGTATTGGGGTAGTACCCCTCACTTCATGGCGTAAGTAAAACTGCTAACCGCTTGGAAAAAAACGACAGCTCTTTGGTTTTCCTCACGGATGGGAATCTGGTCAATTTGGTGGGGGTCATTGCCCTTTTCGCTTGGCAGGTCCTCTCAATGGCCAACTACTTCGGGGTTCCTGTGGTACTCCTCACAATGAGTTTTAGGGCTATGCCCAAGTACTTCCCACAGTTAAGAGAATAGGGTTTATTCACTAATCTAAATGAAAAATACCGCTGCAAGAAGAAGAACTACTACAATAATCACAATGCCAGAAAAAATGTGGCAGAAATTCCACCCAATGCTCAAAAACCCATAATTAGAGCTAGGGTTTTGAGATGAAAACTTTTAAAATGAGCATAACCCGATCTATATTGCTCAGAATCGCTATTATAGCCTATTTCTGGAACTAGAACAACCACTCTACTTCTACTCACGAAACCAGAATATAAATCTGGGCACTCGGTCAAACAATTTTCACTCTGCAATTTCCGCGGCCGTCACCGAAATTCTGAAAAATTGCTGATTTTAAATCCGCGATATCTCCACTTTTAGAACTCCAAATGAGATGATTGTTTTTTGAAACTGTGTATTTTTGAAAGAGGAATTCAGATATGCAACCTTTTCTTTTGATTCTGTGCAAAAAGTTTCAGAAATTGATCTGAATGTCGCCGCCCAATTTTGCCCTCTTTTTTTTTGAAAAGAAAAAAAAATTCCCACTTGTGCCAAGGAAAGTGCTCTGATACCAGATGTGGAGAACCTCCTGCAATAAACAATCAAAATGCATGACATAACAGAAATATTGAAGCGCAAAAGAGATTTTATTAATCGCGGGCCACTTGGAGGGGGCAACCTCCTTTGAGCAAGCTCAATACAAAATAAGTCTTCGATGCTTTCATTAGCCTCAACACATACTTATATAATAAGTCTAATCTAAACAACTATTACCCCCCATGAATGTGGGATAATGCAACATAATAACTAGACAACTTAACAACTATTACTTACTCCCCATGAATGTGGGATAATTCAACATATTGATGGGACGACTTACAAAGCATATGCGTTCGATAAAATATACTAACAAAATAAAGAGGAGGGTTGACACGGGTTCTTAACAAGAACACCTTCACCCCTCCTTCAAGGGTACATGGATCATGATAAAGTGGAAATAAGTGTGTCAAAGTGTCCAAGCGCCATCATGTGTGTGTGGGTGCCTTCATCATGCCATCTAACCACATCAAGTGCAAGCAATGGGATTCATGAGAATTTTCAACCACATTAACCATGCAAGGGGACCTCCAAGGGTCAAGATCCATCATGAGATCACATGTGTGGTTTCCAAAACTTCTCCTAGGATACCATGGCACCATCAGATCATGAATATCCACATAATGGGTCATTAATGCTTCTTCAACCCATATAGGGATTCTCCATAATCTACAAAGGCTTCAGCACCATATCCAGGGTCTTCACCATCATCACTAGGGTCTTCAGCATCCTCAACAAGGTGGTGTCTCCAGCATCCATCCTTGTGGGTACAGGGACCTTGTCAACTAGGTACAAGGTGCTTTAAGACATAACCTATCTTTGTATGGGATCCAAGGCACTGGATGTGGTCATACTGGGATCATTCATACCTGTGCACTGCAAGAGGGACTTGGTAGCATCAATGACAAGCTGTGGGGCCACTGCAAGTCCATGTTGGCATCAATGACAATTTAATCAAAATCAGTTGCATTTGTTGATGGATTTTTTTAGGCTATGTATCCAGTGATCACTAAGTGGTATACATCATACCCTAGTACCTGTAGATATTCCTTCATCTTTATACTTTAGAATAGATACTTTGTTCCATTGAATAGGGTAGCTCTGTTTGGATAGAAATCAAATTCTTTAGAAGCCATTTGTGTTTCATATCTTCCTTCTACTAGTTAAATTGTTTGAAGTAACTTGATCTTACCAATTGTTGAAACACACAATTATACTTAGAGGGGGGGTGAATCAATATCATACACTTTTACCACTTTTTACTTCAACAATTATATAACATTATAATTCTCATCAACATTCATCAATATACATCATCATCAAATCATAGAACACGTGATCTTTATATGGATACTCGTATATTAAAACCATAAGATAAATATTTTAATCATTTACAATGTTTATGGGCACCAACCCAAAGGAGACACCAATCCCCTGATTTACAAGAACCAACTTGAAGGAAGCACTAACTCCCCAATTTACAAGCACTAACTTGAAGGAAGCACCAACTCCCTGATTTACAAGCATCAACCTAAGGGAATCATCGACTCATTGATTTACAAGAACCAACTTGAAGGAAACACCAACAACCTGATTTACAAGCACCAACTTGAAGGAAGCACCCACTCCTTGATTTGCAAGAACCAACTTGTTAAGAATATGAGGATACCAATCCTATGCCTTGCACCTCCCAGTCACCCTGATCCTGTAGCTTGTTTTAATTCCTGTAATTTCCTTAAATTCCTATAACACATGTTTAATGCATTTACTATAACACTACTTCCTATAGTTCTTGTAACAAACATGTCTTTGTTTCTGTTTTGGGGTGGAAGATATACTCAGTCCCACAAATCCACCACTGATTTTCACTTATAGGTGATCCAGTGGTTCACCCTATAGCTTTGGTAATTGTTGTCTACGATTTTAGTAGTCACAAGTTGTAGAAATCAATGGTTCCAGTAGTTGAATTGGTTCCTCTGCAATTCTGGTAACTATTGTGGTTTTGATAATCTTGATGTCCTTTATGATTCCGACAATATAGTTAAGCCTAATAGAGAATTGTGTTTCCTTGTGTGGACAATGGAGATGGCCAAACCAATGAGTAGCAATATAGGATCACATCCTATAGGATTTCCAATAGTTCGTTAGGTTCCTCCAATGCCCAACCTGTTATAACCAGAAGTTTCTGGTTCCACTAGTAGCTTACGTTTTGGTAGTTGAAAAGATTCTAGTAATAATTGGGTAACTATCAGAAGTATTGTGCATAATGCCAGAGAATATCAAACCAAGATTTAATCAATGGTTATAACTCATCTTCTTTTTTTCTATGATGTGTAGACCATAACTGAACATGTTCATACATTCTTCAATTCTTATGCTTGTAGATAATGGTACTAGGAGCTACAAAAACTTCTTGTATACATCTCACTTCAAATGCATTAATGACATTGCACTTCAAGCACCTTAACATCAATGGCAACCATACTTCAACATAGAGTTACAAGTAAGGTGACTAATGAAATATAAGCATTTTTCCAACAAAAACAACAATTAATGTTAAGGTATGTCATTGAAGAGGCTTGATACTCTTAAGAAATGGCATATCTTAAGAGTTATATTTTTCCATATGGTAAATTTATTTTTAAAAATAACCATTAGTTAAAGTATGTTAGTAACAACTTTCTATAGGTATTGTTGAGTAACTTGATAACGTTGAATTGTTTGAAATTACAAGTAATACTCAGTTATCTTTTTATACCTGCCTCAGCAGGTATATTGTAATCGATTGCAAGTCAACCTGGGTTGACTCACCTATTAGTTCAAAGGTACATAAAAATTAAAATGTTGTTTATAATGTTTAACTTTATAATTTTATAAATAATAATTTTTAATTATAATAAAAATGTATTTATTTGTGTTGTAATTGGCCAATCACAAATGATGTCAGCTTTGGAATTTGGTATCTGGTTTTCAGATGACAAGTGGCAACTATGACATCACAAGTGTGGGTCAATTCATTATTAATTAAATTTCCAACTCTTTATAATTTAATGTTAATTGAATCTCCAAACTCTGTCTAATGAGATTTCACCGTTTGTGCACACAGTTTGCATTCGGAGGAACCTAAATCTCACCGGCACTGGAGAAGCCCATAAATCGAATTATTGTTGTTTCGCTCGTCGTCAACACTGGAGGTATTGAATCCGGTCCAAGGAACGTTCCCCACCAATGAATCCAAAACCTGGTTCAGATTACCCTAGAAGACGCTACTGTTCGTAAATTCATTTTTGCCGCTATTCCCACAAGGATCCCAAATGTCAACAGTATAATTATATTAATTAGCTGCTGACAAGTGCATGTCACCAGTATAATTATATTGATCAGCTGCTGACAAGTGCAGAAGCGTCCACATACTAACGATGAGTAATATGCAGTTGATTAATTGTTTCATCTTCATAGGAATCAATCGGGCCTGAGGTCAACTCTCGTCTTTTCAATTAGATGAGTGGAGGTGCTCTTGTAATCCATGAATGGCATATTGCATTCCAAAGTTGATTGAGGTTTAATAGCATTCATGTACATGAGCTTCATATTCCACAGCCCCTTCACAGTTAACGCCAAGTCGTGATCGTATTTCCAATAGAATTTACTGGGGATGGATGCTTCTAAATGGGCAGCCAAGTTATTCACGCTTATTAATGAATTTCGTCCTCCAACCTAGTCTGATCCAACCCGTCGTTTTCACGCTTCTAAATGAGCAAGCAAGTTATCCACGCTTCCTATGAATTTTCGTCTTTCACCAAGTCAAATCCACGCTGTCGTTTTCGCCCGTCTAAATAAACACGAAGTGATTCATGCTTATGAAGTCAATTCTACGCCATCGTTTTCACTGTGTGATGAATGGAGTGGAGGCAGGTGACGCTGGAATTTGAAAGGTTGAAATTTTGATAATGGTTTTGTGTTTTTAATCCCTTTCACTTTAGGTTTTATAATATAGATATATCAACTTCAACTTCTA
>LPNX011053087.1:310219-350702 GCA_001517045.1 Pseudotsuga menziesii
ATTTTTTTTATTCCTCATATTTTCTAGTTAAACTGGTCCAACTATGAGTTATCCATACCTACCTACATGTTATCACATACATTCTTCATGTTCTCCATTTATCAATTATTTTTTATTTTCTTTTTATCTGACATTCTTCTTCTTATCTGCCTGTTGGTTATCCATTCATCAACTATGAGTTATCCATCTATTGCTACCAGTTATCCATTCATCAGCTAGCTCCTAGTTATTTTTTATGTTATTTTTTCTATAATTGTTTATTTCGAATTTTGAACAACTACCATAGAATCAATCTGGACAGTACACTTGTCTCATCCTCGTCCGTAGATAAAAAAACATAGGCCGTAGTCCACCCCAAATATCAGATAACTAGCACACCCACATAGTTTGTGGTTGAATCACGTCCATAAGAAACAAATGGTTAAAATATAGTTATGGAATGGAAGATAGTTTGTATTTTTTTTACTCATATTTTTCTACTTAAAGGGGTTCAATGTGAGTTATCCATGCTTAACTACATGTTATCACCGGCATTCTTTGTGTTATCCATTGATGAAAAAGCATAGGTCGTAGTCCACCCCCAAATCTCAAATAAAAACGTCTATCGACGAAATTAATTGTTTGTGACATGTTTTTAACCTTAAGCTCTCTGGAATTTGGGGAAGTGTATTTTTTCAATGGGATCCGTAACTTTTATTGACTACTTGTAGTGCAACACATATTTATGCTCACTAACCCAACTTTTAAATTATATAATTTTGTGCAAACTCAATGGTTGTTTTATTAGGCCTCCAATTGAAGTATATGTAAAAACTCAAACTAGTTTAAAGAGTATGAAGTCATCCATCTAACATTGGTGGTGGTTTCATAGAACATCTTTTTGCTACATCTATTGTTACTTTTTTTTTTATATTCAACCTATTACTATTTTCTTGAAACTTTTCTTAAGAGACAGGTACTTAGCAACTATGTTGCTATTTCCACTTGTTTATTTTGTTTTTGCATCTATCAAATCCTCACACTACTTACTATCCATTCAAATAATCTTAGAAAGAAAAAGATGGTAAGAGTTTTTTTGTTCTTCTCAAACTTATATCTCATCTAAACATTTTGTCTCCAAACTTTCACCTTTAAACATTGACATCGTTGGTGTGTTGACTTTTATATCTCATCTTCCAATGTTGAAAAAGTTTTCTTAGCGTGTAGAATTATTGTATATTTTTTTGTTCACCGAGCTCGCCACTTAAAATATATTATGTTCCTTTTAATATTCACCTACAATTTCTTAATTTTTGGCTTCTTGTGAAGATGTATTTAAGCTTGTTAAAGCTTTGAAAGATAAATATGAAATCAAACTTGGATATAAAGTTTGAAGAGGATCGCCCAAGCTTACGATGACATGCTAACTCTAGATCAACCCTTGCTCCAACAAGTCACAAAGTTATTTGGATATAAATTAAGGTAAGGAGAGGAGTCTCGATCTTCATTAACGCACTTTATATTATGTAATCATTCACAAATTTCAATTGTAATTGTGCCTATTTTTTTTATGAATTTGTATTAAAATTTGACTATGTAGATGTATGATGTTTCGTATATAAATGTGTGGTTGGTATTTGCTGAAGATTAATATTTCAAAGTAATTGTTTTTGGAAAGAAAATTCGTAAATGGATTTTTTTAAATGTTAAAAGCAATTAAGCTTGGATTTAAAATTTTAATAATGGTTGATTACAGGATTTTGAAATTGACCATAAGGTTTTTTTTTGGTACTATCTAAATAATTTTTACATGTTTGTATACATATTTATTGGATAGTAGTATGCCATTTCACATTAGATTGCAATATGGTTTTAGTAAATTCCAAGTTTGTGGAATTTCAAATCAATTATATGATTTAAGTTCAACTATTACATTAGAAAGGTTGTTGTTATTTACAAGTTTTTAAAAGGAAATATTTTTCAAAATAATTTTTTAATAAAAAATTAAATAGAATATTATAAAAACAATTAGTGATATGGTGTTTAAATTTATCTAATAAAAATAAAAATTTAACGTTATGTCACTTCTTTGTAAAAGGATTCTTTTAAATCTCATTTTGTTAATAGCACTCAACAAGTATCTAGTATGACAGTGATCAAGTCGTTTGTTGATATATATTTTGATGTCAATTTGATATCCAATATTCTATCTAATTTGTTAACCAACTAACTATCTACATTTCTAAACAATTGGACATCCATTATGATTCAAATCAGATCCCAAATTCAATATTTGTCACATATTTTTTTCTTTTAACCATGGGAACATAGCAACCTACCAAGAGTATATCCAACAACCCACAAGCCATATATACCAGTAACTTGTGACTCAGCTGGGCCTGAGACATCCTGAAGCCCACCGAGATGAGCCTTTATCCTAGCTGTCTCCTACCCTTCAATCCTTGTCACAACGAGACAATAAGCAACCCTACGCCCCGCTAGTTTTGAATGTATGACCTCCACAAAGATAACATGTGTTCTTAACCATTAGGCCCACTCAAGTGCTATGTTCAATATTTATAACATATTATCAACAATGTGATATTTCTTTTCCAAGAAAAAAATATCACAATCCATGATTTTCATTAATATAAAAATATGAAGCATATTGTTCATTGGCCACCATTGATAGCGTTACAAAAAGAAGCTAGAGAATCATTTTTTTAAGTATGTCTAACAAACGTTTTTACCATAGTAGTATCCTGTGGAAACTGCTTTCCACGTATATAAACAAAAAATGCAGCTTCATATAGGATCTATATGTCTAGAAGAGGATAGGCCCATATCTTCCCTATGGGAAGGTGATATCCTTTAAAGGTACAGGGTCAACTTCATTAATGATGTCTATATAAATGTACCAGAGCTTAGCTCAGTCTTGTTCCATCAAGATGGCCTGTTTTGATAGGATATCCACCTGAGAATTACGATCGTGATAGATATGTTAGATGGAGAGGTGATCAAATAAATCCATAACTCTTTGATATGATCAATGATGGGCGTTAAAAATATTTTTTGACTGGATATGCATATTTAACCAATCCACCACGAGTTTTGAGTCCCCACAGACCTGTATCCTCTTGATGCGCAGGTGGAGAGCAATATCAATAATCATCAGGATGACTGATAGTTCTGCTAAGTTGTTTGTGGATGGACCTATGTTTGTTGAAAATTTATACCAGTGTGAATTAGATAGATATAAATACCCCCTATGTTGCCTAGGCTAGGATGTTTGGAAGTTGCACCATCAAAGAAATACCATGCCATATTATTTTAAATCATTAACTATGTATCAGCCTTGATTTTGGAAAGCATGTGAATCTGAGGAAAATGATGTAATACGTCATGATTTTTTTATGCGTAGACCAATGGTGGAATGTAAATGTCATGAAAGATGGATTTATTACGTGCATTCCAGGCACCCCATATAATAAGAGCTAGCAGAGATTTATACTTTAGGTAGGTTGGATCTTGAGCCCATAACTGATATGCATCATGTAGGGAATTCCCTTCCCAAATAAAAGGCATATGTGTGATAGCAGAGGCATGACTCCACATTGCAGAAATGTAAGAGAATTTAATGAACAGGTGAGTGATAGTCTCACCATATACACAACATAATGGGAAACTTCTAGGGCCAGTCATAAATATTTTCATGAGGTAATCCCAGAAACGTTAGTTATTTTGGTTCACTAGCTAGTAGCACCAACCGCTAATTGTAAAATTTTAAATAAAAAAAAACTATGGTTTTGGGATGCGACATGGGAAACTTCTTTCTTTGGTCGGACACTTTCAAAAGTGTTTCCATTCTCTAAGATACAACTCATACTTGGGTTATGTGTGGGAGACTCAAGATTGGATTTCGAAAACAAACTTATCATAATAATAATAAAAAAGTTCGGTATTAAACTTTGTTTAAATTTTGTTTATGGTTGTTTAAAATTTTGATTATATGTATTGAATGGGTAAATTATATATATATATATATATATATATATATATATAACAGAAATTGAAACTTTTTTCATTATATAAAAAGGTTGTGCACAACCATTCTAAGCAAGATAAGACTCATTCTGAATTTTGATTTTACATAAGCAAAAATGACCATGTTTGTAACTACCTTGACATTTCTAAAGACCTTATATTTCTTCCTACTTTTCACCATGCTAAAGGAGGGATAAACCCTAATGAACTGAAATTTTAACAAAATACTAAAAAACATGTACTAGAACCTAATACTTTGACACTACTGCTTGTTCTTTGCATCCATGCCTAGAATAGGCTTTGAAACTGAAATTTCTTCCATTGGATGCACTCTGTTAGCTTGTGTTTCCTTGCAATGGCTACATTGGGACACATTGACCATTTTTTAACTGTCTTCTGCAATTCTATCAATCTTTCCTAACAATTCTTTGATATCCTTGTCCATAACATCAATCCTTGATTCTTAGCAGGGCAACTTACTTAACACATACTCAATGTCAATTGAAATCTCTTGGTTCTGGCTCACATCACTACAGGCTACTTCAAAATCCTTCCTTAGATGAATTTTAAAATAGACAATGCTTCCCTTGACACTATTGAGACCCTCTATCCATCCTTTCCCTTCGTTCTTCTCGGTCTCCATTATCATTGTTTCCTTGACCGAGCACAGTGGGGAAACGATTGATAATATATGTGTAAGTTGGAACAATAACCTCCTCTAATGCCTCCTTATATGTCTCGTCTTGCAAAATACACCAACCCCTTCCTTTTAAACCACTCCACTCAGGTGCCATTTCGCGTGCGGAGACATCTGCAGCATTAAAGTGAAGTAAAATTTGTTCGACTGAGATTTAAAAGAACTATATGGATTTCATGTGGTCCTAAGCATGCAGAACACCATGTATGTTGCTTCCTTTATCCATCAACACATTCTCTTGACCCTCGCTGCACTTGAATGTGTTTGTCATGGAATTGGGTGATGTTTAGGACCATCTAAATGGAACAATACACAACTTATATTAAGTCTAGACCCTTTATTAGCTAGTGAATCCACCTTTCCATTGTTTTCCATAAGAATGTGCACGAAGCTGAGATATATGCTTTCCATGAAGTGTGAAATTCTCAGTACATCTTATATTTCCATTCCCATATCTTCTCTCCATCTTTTGAATGACTTGTCTAGAATATCCTAGGATGGTTTATTTGTCTATGTTTATTTTGGCCATAAGTTCGATCCCATACATAAGAGCTAGCCATTCATCTTCATTGTTAGTTTTTTTTCCCAGTCCCCAAGAGAAAGATTCTACAATTTTTCCTCTTGGGTCGTAGATTATCTCCTGTGCACTTGTCTCCCACAGGTTCCCTTTTTAAGCTCTGTCAAAGAAGAAAGAATGGGTTTCTAAGTTCTCCCACCACTTTGGGAATTCTGTTTTGTTGAACCTAATTCCCCATTCCTCATTACCTGTTGATAATATTTTGGACTGAAGAGAGCTCTTCCTTGTGAACTCTTTGCTCCATCTAGCCTCAGTTCTAGATAAAGGTTATGAACTGGGATACGTTATAAATTTTTCTTCTAGACTCTAAACAATTAAGTTCATATCTTTAAATGCTGATCTCTTAGGATTGACTTATATTCCCTAAAAAATTAGATGATTCCCTGCAAGCCGTATCTTCCAGCAAATATTTCTAGGAGTCACTTCACATATTTTTTGAATATTTAGTTTTGTTCTCAAGTTCCCTGGATAATACTTCTTCCAATTTTCCATCAAGTCCTTTACTTGAACCGTCAGCCTTATGTTCTCTTCTAATTGTTCCATTACATTGTTCCAGAATTCTTTAGAAAATTTCTAGAACAAGAAAATATGATTTGCATCCTCCTAAGCAGATTTGCACAATGCACACCAATTTGGGCCATGAATTCCCCTTTTCCCAATATTATCAATTGTGAGGATTTTTTTATGCGCAAGAAACCAAATAAGCAATTAACCTTTGGGATTCCTAAGGGGTTCCAAACCTTTTTCCATTTCCTTGATTCTTGAGTTGACGCAGTCTCTTCCAACCTTTTATATCCTTCCTTAACAGAGTACTCCCCTGCTTTCTCCCAACCTCTTCAATCCTCTTCTCTTTGATGAATATGATATTTCCTGTGAAGATTCCTCCATAATACTTTGTATTCCTGCTCTAAATTATTTGGCAGGTTTATATCCTACCAACCTTTCCAATCTCCAGTACTTTCCAAAATTGAGATATCACTAAGGTTAATCAGACCCTTATTTTGCATCCATTGATGTATGCCTTCCATTCCTCTTATTGAGACTAGTTTGGGATGTCCTAGAATACCTTCATCCAAAATATTAATTCTCTTTCCATTCCCACGGATCCAATAAACCTTCTCTTGGATGATGCGTACTAAAGCCTTACATAACTCCCAGATGCTAGTTCCCTTCCCTTCACAATCATGCTCAACACTTCTTAACGTCAATATCCTTATATATTTCTTCCTTAAACCTTATTTCCACCACTCCTTTCTCCTTGCAATCATTCTCCATACCTAACTTAGCTCCCATTGTTGTGTTCATTAACCATGCTTCCCTTATTCCTATCCCTCCATTCAACTTTGGCCGCTTAACAACGTTCCAATTTATTAAATGAAACTTCTTTCCTTGTGTTTTCCCTTCGTGCCAGAGAAATTTCCTTATTTCCAAGCTAATGTTGTTAATTACCAATTTAGAAGCCAAGAGAATTGTGCTATTGAAAATGGGGAGAGACGAGAGAATATATTTAAAAGGAGTTACTTTCCCTACGATATTGACCCACCTCATTCCCCATGACTGGATTTTTTTCTTGATTTTCTGAAGGATTGGATTCCACATCTTAAAGTTTGCATTTTTCTTTATAATTGGAATGCTAAGCTATCTGAATGAATTCCATTCCAACTCCACCTAACATCTTAGGGACAAGGAAATTTCCCTAAAGACTTTTGAGCTATAGTTCCATCCATATAAACAACCTTTTTTCAGAGTATGTTTTTCCCCTAAAGCCAAAAGAGAGAGATCCAAGTTGTATTTGAAGCACTTAGCAAGGATAATTGAGGCACTTCCTAAAAGGATGGTATCATCTGCGAATTGGGCGTGGTTTATTGGATCAACTCCTCTACTTATCAATAGAACTAGGATTGAACCCTCCTACATTAACCTATTCAAACTTCTACTCAAGAAATCTTCCACCAAGATATACAGAAAGGGAGAAAGAAGGAAGCCTTGGAAGAATCCCCTTGACATTCTAAAGAAGTCAGTAAGTGTTCCATTAACCAAGGGAGCAATCCAAGGGGTACTTATGCCGGATTTTATCCAGTTTACAAAAAAATTTGAGAACCCAAATTTCCCCAAGGTTAGAAAACTAAATTCATGTCTAATTCTATCAAAAACATTTTCCAAATCCATTTTTATATCCATACCTGCTTCTTTTATTTTTTGGCTAGAGTTGATAGCTTCCTGAACCATAAGAATATTGTCAACAATTTGTCTTCCTGCATTAAACCCACCTTAAGTAGTTGAGATTAGCTTCAGAACAAAATTCTTTAACCCGCTGGAGATAATTTTTGAAAGGATCTTGTATGATGAATTGTACAGATAGATTGGTCTAAACCGATTGATGGCTGAAGCATTCTTCTATTTGGGGATCAAGTCTATAAAGGATGAGTTTTTTGTATCTCTAATATTTTCCTTGTATTTGGACCAATTAAGCATTATGATAGGATATTTTTTTATAAAGGTCCGACACTTTCTATAGAAATTTATTGAGATGCCATTTGGACCTAGAGATTTATTTGAGTGCAGAGCCCAAACAACCTTCTGAACCTCCTCTTCTGAATATATGTCGAGACGAAAATTCATTATTTTCCTCAGAAATTAATTTAGGAATATCATCGTCTAATTGTACCATGTCAGTTGCATCTTCGTCATTCTCCTTTATGTATATATTTTCAAAGAAGAGTTTTATTTGTTGGCAATATGGATTATAGTTGGTGTAACACCCCGGTTTTGACCTCGTTTGCATTTAAATAATATGATGTAAATAATCATGGTGTGGAGCTCAAGGCAAAATCCCCACCATTGATTTAGTGTTTTGTTTCGGCGATTAATATTTGGGCCGATGGTGTTTTTATGCTAGCTGAACGTTATAAGTTTGGACATCATGTTAAATTGCAATTTTAAATAAAAATCGTACAACCAGCTATGTCAATGTAAAAAGATGAGATGGGGGCATGATTTTTCCCAAGGATAAGGGGGGGGGATTGGAAGAGTGGAAAATATTTGAAATGGGCAGAGCACCCATTTCTGAAAAACGTTTTTTACATTTTCTTGGGCAAGAAAACACCAAAAAATGCCCGCCTTTCCCTCATACAGTCGCATTTCACCTTCCCCTCACAATTTTGTACTGTGTGGAACTTTTTTGGCAGAACTCGATTTGTGTTTTTGAATTGAATGGCCAGCAAACGATTTCGTTTCGGGTAATTGCAGTAGTCGGTCTAGCTCAGAAAATGCTTAGAAATTCGTAATTGTTGTGTGTGTGTGTGTGTATTCCTGGGATTCGGTTATATTTTGTTAATCCTAGAACTGAGATCGCTATGTGTACATCCTCACTGACATCTAAAATGATATGGGGAATGGAAATGGAATATGGGCTTGCTTGATAAACCTAGTGTGTGAAGGAACCCCACAGACCAATCTAGAGGGATGGTTTTCTTCTTTGCATACCCTGAATAGCACTGGAAGGGAAGGCATGGCCTGAGGGATTATCTAGTAGAGAAAGGGATGCTTCCTTGTGTTGGGTGTGAAAATGTTTAGAAGTCATGCTAGATCTAGTGTAGGTATCCATAGCTCTAGGATTGAGCTCGCTAGCTTAGCAGTTAGTATTTCCACCTCCTTGGCAGCCTGATAAACCCAACTGGAAGGATGGCTTGGTTGGTAGCCTGATAAACCCATCTGTTGGCTTGCCTGTGTCTCATGTGAATTTTGTCTAAGTGTAAACCACTGTCTGTGTAATCTAGATAAACCCAATTGGAAGGATGGATTGGCTAGTAGCCTACTAAACCCATATGTTGGCTTGACTGTGACTTGTATAAAATTTGGCTATGTGTAAATCACTGCCTATGTAAGCCTGATAAACCCAAATGTGTTGGAATGGCTTAGTTTTATTGTATGCTTAGCTATGGGGAAGTCTGCTAGTGTTCCTTATTCTTTGGGGAAATCATTCCCAGCTTGGGGGTGGCAGTGTTTCTGAGAGATTGATGAGCACACTAGCCTATGGTTGGGTGGAACGTTGCAGCAGCATAGCTGTTTGCAGGACAAGCTTCTGATAAAGATAAATATTTATTGTGTTTCGATCCCTGCAATTGTACTGGTTTATAAATGAATATGAATACGATGAATGCTTGAATGGAATGTATTTGACGCAGATGTATATTTCCTGAATGATGTGTATGTGTATGTAGTTTTATTTCAATGAATTTTCTAAGTTGTTCTAGAGCTAAATCAACCGGATTCGTGATGGCCTGAATGCTCAAAATTAGTATTAGACTTAGAAATTTTCATTAGCAGATTGAAATTTCGTAGATTTAACCCTTCCGCAACTTGTGGGATGTGGGATGCGGAAAAGTTCTTTGGAAATTTCGATCTCTATATTTTTCCTTATGCATTTTCCTTTCTGCAACTTGCGGGATGCAGAAAAGTTCTTTGGAAATTTCGATCTCCGAATTTTTCTTTCCAAAATTTTCCCTTTCCACAACTTGTGGGATGCGGTATGTGGAAATGTCATTTGGAGGAATCTGCTTTCCACAATTTGCAGTATGCGGGATACGGAAATGACTTATGATAAATTTTTATTTCCGCAACTTTTATCTCTACAACGGCCATTCCGCATGCGGGATGTGGGATGCGGCATGAGGGATGCGGGGTGTGAGAGTGAAACATTATATGTTTTCGATTCCACAAGTGAAGCTCTTCACACTGTTGATTTTCTGCGGGATGATTCTCAGCCATTGATCTGATTCCGGATGCGGAACAGACTGTGACCGTTGATTTCCACTGTGATTCTTCTCAGCCGTTTGACCTCTCAATGGTTGGGGAAGATAAATATTTTAGACAGTCTGGATCAGAATGTTACCAGGGGAAACTCTTTCTTATGTAGATATTTAAAGGAAAAAAAAGAATCAGGAATCATCATACAAATGCAGAATTAGAGATAAGTAACTCAGGTTTCAGAAGAATGGGTCACGTTCTCTCCTTTGGGGCAGGGGGGGATGTGACAATGTGGTATCAAGGTTGTTGGTTGCAGCGATGGGCCTGGATGGGACGGAAATAAAATTCGTTACAGTATTGGGCCTCGATGGGTCAAGTTGGATAGTTACAGAGATGTTAGTTAATAGTTCCAACGTATTGTTGGCCGCATAACAGAGAAAAAATACCATGGGCAGTGGGAAAGTGATCTTGGTTTTGATTATATCTAACAGTTTTGTTATCTAACACATTTTTGCAGAATTACAGTCACCTTCAGAAAGGGTAGTGCGATTCTGAATAGTTGGTTTGGCCATGAGGATAGACGATATGAATGATTATGCACGGGACCCCAATGTGCATGAGGAATATGCTATGGGGGAAAATGTCAGAATTGGAAATGCTGAGACAGATTCTAATGGTAGGAGGTTTCAAGATAATCCCCCAAACTTTGCAGCCACCATAAGAAGCCTTATGCTAGAGATACAAAGCTACAAAGCAGACAACGAAAGGCTAATTAAGGCTTAGGAGGAGCAGAATCAGCTGAACATAGCCATATTGCACAGTTTGACAGACATTCAGAGAAATATGAACTCTGGGGACAGGATAATAAAGCTAGAAGGAAGTTAGAACACTGCTAGAGGAAGAAAGCGATCTCCTAGTGGTTCGTTTGACTCTGAAAAATCCACTGATGGTTCAAGTTTTTCCTCTCATGAGAATAAAAGGAAGAGATCTCCTAGTGGGTCATCTAACTCTAAAAGATCCACTGAAGATTCAAGATCTTCATCTCAAAGGGGTAGGAGGAAGAGGTGTTACCAGAACCACTCACAAGATGAATTCAGGAAGGAAAAGCCTCCTACCTTCAATGGTGAGGTAAAGACTGGTCAATAAGTTGAAGCTTGGCTTTTGGGAATAAGAAAATATTTCCAAGTCCAAGATTATTCTGGAAATATGAAAGCTCGAGTAGTCATTTTCAATCTGACAGGAAGAGTGTCTATTTAGTGGGAACACTTCAGGAAAATAAAGAAGATAAATGAAAGGAAGATTTTCTGGAAACAGTTCTAGAAATATTTCAAGCAGAAGTACCTCTCTGACCGGTACTATGATGATAAAATCAAAGAATTCCATGAACGAGATTGGGACAATAGACTATGGAGGAATATGCAAACAATTTCTTGGAACTACTGAGGTATGTCAGGTATATTAAAAATCCAGTGCTTTCTGAGTGGACTACCTCAGTCCTACAAAGACCGAATTGAGTTCTATGAACCCAGAACTATGGAAGAGGCGATAAGAAAAGCTAAGTATTGCTATGAGCAAAGCAAGAGAAAAAATGAATACCAGAAGGCGTGGAAGAACAAGATGAATGAGAATTATTATCAGAGGAAGAGAGGTTTCAAACCTCCTAACTTATGGGATCAACATAACCATTCCAAGCTCAGAAGCAGCTAGCCAGAGTAGTGGGAGAAAATCCAAGAGAACCGTAGCAAAACAAAGAGCCTCCCAAGTGTTGGAAATGCAAAGGACCCCATCTGTGCAGGTTTTGTCCACTGGAGAATGAGAATACAAGGCCATCATACAATATTCAAGAGGTAGAAACATTGGGTCAAGTAGCAAGGGTCGTACCTAGAATTTATGCAGCACTGGAAGAGCGCCAGGTGGATCACCAATCAATGGTGGTTGAAGTTGTAGGTAAGATTGTTGAGCAATCTGTTTCTATTTTGATTGACCCTGGTTCTACTCATAGTTATATTTCTCCTAGAATAGTGGAGGTTTGTGCTCTTAGGAAAGCAAATCATAGTAAGTCGTGGTTATTTCAGGTATCCACTGGAACTAAGAGAAAAAATAATGAAGTGGTGGAGAAATGTCCATTGGTGATGAATGGACTGAGCACTTGTGTAGATCTAAAAGTTCTACCCCTCGGTTCCTATGATGTTTTCATTGGAATGGATTGGTTAGAAGCTCACAGGGTGAAGCTTGACTGTTATAACAAGAATTTTGAATGCATGGATGGAGAAGGGAACCCAATAATTGTAAGAGGCATACCAAAGGTAATTTCTATAAGACAGATTTTAGCGATGCAATTGAAGATTTTTTGTAGAAAAGGTTGTGAGTTTTATGCAACCCATATTGAGGAGGAAACAGAGAATGAAACTCTCAAGTTGGAATACTATCATGTGTTGCAAGAATTCAGATATGTTTTTGCTGATGAGATTCCAGGGCTTCCTTCAAAGAGAGACATTGATTTCATGATTGAGCTTGTGCCAGGAGTAGTACCATTGTCCAAAGCACCTTATAGAATGAGTACACCAGAAATGTTAGAGTTGAAGATGCAGCTGCAATAATTGTTGGAGAAAAAGTATATCAGGCTGAGTGTGTCTCCTTGGGGAGCACCAGTTCTGTTAGTAAAGAAGAAAGATGGTACATTCATATTGTATATTGATTACAAGCAGCTGAACAAAGTTATAGTGAAGAACAAATATCCCTTGTCGAGAATTGATGACCTCTTTGATCAAATGAAAGGAGCAAAGGTATTTTCCAAGATTGACTTGAGGTCTGGTTACCATCAGGTGAGAATCAAGGATGAAGACATTCATAAGACAACCTTCAGAACAAGGTATGGACATTATGAGTTTGTAGTGGTACCATTTGGTCTCACAAATGCACCAGCAAAATTTATGTGCCTTATGAATAGTGTCTTCAGCAGGTATTTAGACAAGTTTGTTCTTGGTTTCCTTGATGATATTCTTGTTTATTCTAAGGATGAAGAAGAGCATGAAGAACATTTGAGACTAACATTGCATTTTCTTAGAGAACATCAGCTATATGCAAAGCTGAGCAAGTGTGACTTCTATATGTTAGGATTATTAATCCTCCATTGACCATACTGTCTATTAGATTATATTTTCCTAACTTAGGAACCTTAATTCATTATTTGGGTTCACTTGGCCTAATGGGGCCACCTAGATCAATTACTAGAGTGTGGGGAACACTGCTAGAGGTTAAATTCCACTTACCGCATGTGCATGCATTCGTTTGGGCACCTCCTAGACCAATCCCTACATTTTAGGAGCAACTAGGAGTCCCGGCACCAACCTCCATCAGTTAGGTGGAGTTGGAACTAGTCAGTCTTAGTTAGCTCCCAGTTACATTCAGTTACTTCACAATTAGTTAGAAATTAGTTAGCTAGTGCTAGAAATGCATGGATAATGTGTGGTTGCATGGGGAGGAGCACTTTTCCTACCTACCACACTCAATTGCACTGAGTTAATGAGCTGTAATTGATTGATCGAGTTGTTGGAAATCAGAGAGTTGATCTTTGGACTCAGACTTTGTCAGTTAATTCACAATCAGTTAGCTAGCCCTAGTAATGCATGGCTAATGCATGTCTACATGGGGAGGAGCATTTTTCCTAGCTACCATACTCAGTTGCACTAAGTTAACTAGATTACACCGATTGATTGAGTTATTGGACATTAGGGAGTTGATATGTTAGATTCCAATAATGATTGAGAGACCATGAGTTAGAGATTCATTTAGATACAGTCAGATCCACTTGGTAGATTCGAATTGCTACCTAATGCATTCGAATTCTTCCTATTTGTAACCTATTGTACATTGGATTTATTATTATGAATGATATTGTAAATTTATGAGAAATACTTGTTCATTTCCTATGTGGCTTGTTTTGTTTAGTTTGTATCTTCATTCTCCATTCTTTTGCTGCAAACATTATTAGAACTATTTGCTTGAAGATCTAAATGGAATTCAAATTCTAATATGGTATCAGATCCTTCTCAGGTAGGGTTTCATGCTTATTTCTCCCTGATGAGGAAAAGCATGATTATAACAGTTCATATGTTTTAGTGTTTTTGCAGTGAAATTGACAGGTGCTACATAACTTGTGTGAATCGTTGCAAGTCTTCCATCCAGAGCAATTATGAGTTCACATACTCCTGAACCACAGATTCTCACAACTTCCAATTATCTTGATTGGAAGGTTGATATGCAGCTGGCCTTACGCAAGCATGGCTACCACATGATCACACATGGACGGGAGTTTGAACCTCATCAGCCGGTTGAGTGAAACAAGTTTCTGAACCATTGTGATGAAGCATTTGGGTACTTATGTACTTATATATCCATAGATCTCCTCTTCCTCCTAGAAGGCTTAAGGACTTCTAGAGAAGCCTAGGAGAATCTTGATAGCTTGTTTAACAAACAAGATGAGCTTCGGGGATACATTCTGGAGAATGAGTTGGTATCTTTACATCCCAACAGTTTCGAGACTATTGAGCAATTATTTACTAAATTCAATTCTCTATTACTTCAATGCAGACAGTGCGGAATAGAGAGGAAGGATGAGCAGAATGTCTTTTCCCTACTCAGAAAACTAGGCTCTGAGTATTATGTATTTGTTTCCATATTTCATTCCAAGCGGGAAAGCGTTCCTGATTGGAAAATTCCTTCATTAGATTCTTTTTCCGAGTCCTTAATCAAGGAGCAAGACAAGTTGATTCAAATGGGAGTCATCAAGACCTCTGAAGATCAAGCTTTCCTAGTCACTGACTCTTCCAAAGTGCAAGAAAAGGGGAAATCAAAGAAGAAGGAGCCAAAAGCAGCTAATTCGAATCAACAAAATTCTGAAAGGGCCTCTGGATCTAATAAGAAAATGAAAAAGTGTCCCTAATGTATGAGGGGTTTTCATCCACAAGACTCATGCATGAAGAAGACCCTCGATTGGATGAAAGATCCATGTGTTCAGAACAATATTTCCCTTCCATGAAGAGCAATGATGTCAGATGATGAAGAGCATACTAAAGAATATGAGATATGCTTGCATGCAAGCCTCTCTCCATCGAAGGCTTATGTGATATATTCTGGAGCATCCAACCACATGGTTTCTTCCATGGAATCCTTCATCAATTTCCCTCTATCAGGAGGACCTAGAAATCAAATGGGAGATGACTCTAAAATACCATATGTTGAGAGAGGTTCAGATAAAATCCAGCATGATGATTTCATGCCCTCTCCTATAGAAAAACAAATTGTTGAAGATGAAGAAGAAGCATATTTTTCCCTACAGTCAATTCGAATGGAAGAAAGTCTCCATGAAGTGAATCCTTCTCTTGCTACTCCAGAAGTGTATGAGATCTCTGATATCTCATATCCTCACATGACTGATCTAGAAGAACACATTCAAATCTCTGTTTGTGAAGAAAAACACTCCTTCCATTCTTTGCAAAAATTCTCCAGTAATTCTTTAAATTTTGTGTATAGTTTACCGGTGATTGTTTCAGAAACGGTAGAGGAATTTGATTTCTCTGTCTATAATAATGTTTCTGGTGTGCAGATAAGTAATACCACTGATATTCTATAAATAATATCATATTATAAGAGTGATCCATTCAATCTCATTAATCTAGATCTTCCAGTAAATTTCTAAAGGTTTGCATGCACCGAAAATCAGAATTTTGAAGAAGGAGAAAATTGTGCATTTACTGTCTTAGTGGAGCAAAGTTTTGTATCTGATATGAATCTTTTTGGATCTGATTTATTTTCTGATCTGATAATATGTGATTCAAGTTTGAAGATTCAAGAGCTTTCAGTATTTCTTATATCTGGTTTTACCAATTTTGGTGTGACAAATCAAGCACCACAAGTCTCTTTCAATTTTGCTGTTGAGGATTCGATGTTAGTTATTTTTTATGAATTTGCTGATATCAGATTTTGTGAAATATTGGATATTTATGAAGCTATATCAGATTATGGAGCTCAAGCATTTGCTCTCCACAGTCTCAGGGCTTCTCTACCTTTGGTCACATGCTCATCTCCTCACATAACTAGTAAAGAGGAAGACATTCTGCATCCGCCTGGACACTTGCTCTTAACACTTGGGGATGATTTTACCACTCATGGTTTTTTGTTCAAGGCTGACATCTATCAGATTCTTGGGTGTTCCTCACATGGTTTGGATTCTCAAGAACTTTTACCCTCTCTTCATTTGATTTTAGCTGCTCTACATGGGTCCAGTTTTCACCGTGCAGTTGTTTATATTTCTGATTCAGTTGGGTACATTGTTCTTCTTCCAAAGAGGATGATTCCTCCAGAAATAAGAAAGTTTCTTGGATTCATGGGTTCACCTGCACAGAAGAACCAAGATATTGTTGCTGCATAGTTGCAGCAAAAATTGCACAAGTTTTTTCAAAATTTGTATTTTTACTTATTTTGAGGGGGGGGGGGGGGTTTCCCATGAGTTTTTCCCCCGTTTCCTCGGTTGTATTAAGCAACATTTTTTACTATATTTTAGATTGTATTTGGGTTACCTATGGTATTGTTACCAGGGTTCACAATTGTCCAAGTTAGGATTTAGGGGGGGGTGTTAGGATTATTAATCCTCCCTTGACCATACTATCTATTAGATTATATTTGCCTAACTTAGGAACATTAATTCATTATTTGGGTCCACTAGTACCAGTGGGTCCACTTGGCCTAATGGGGCCACCTAGATCAGTTACTAGAGTGTGGGGAACATTGCTAGAGGTTAACTGCCCCTTACTACATGACGAAGTGAGTAACATTACGGGTTTGTTGCCTATTTATAGGCGGATAAAGATGCTCGATCAAGGTATTGAACCGTTGACTGAGGGTTTATCAGAAGCTCGATCGAGCGTTTAATAAAAGTTCGATTGAGGGTCTAATAAACCCTCGATCAAGCTGTTAAGACCTCAATCAATGGTTTAATAAAAGCTCGATCGAGGTACGTTTTTTTGTTTTTGCCAAATTCATCTTGCCAAAAATTATAACCCACCTCCGTGGATGCACCCATTTGTGACTCTGAATATAAGGTTTCCTCTGAATGGTCCAAGACTTGCCTTGTACTATCCATTTTCATCACAACCATTACAAACATCGGAGTGTATTACCATGGATAGTATACATTAAATATTTCACTGATATTTAAACATCCTTTAATCTGACGATCTTATGAAAGCTCCATAAATTCAATTCACACCTAGTGGAAGATAAATAAAAGAAGCTAATAATGAATAAAGTATATCAATCCTTAACAAACACTAATCCTAGGGTCCTATGACAATCCATAAATGCGATGACTAGAAGCTATGTATTTTGAGATAATAAAGAATTATAATAATTTTAACCTAGGCTTGGAAAATTAGCAAAGAAACACACTTAATAATGAACTATATGTTAAAGTTTGCTAAATCGACATCTTGTTAAAATTTGCTAAATCAACATCTAATGAAAATCCATGAATTGTCCATATTACAATATTAATCTAAACATATATAGGTAATAAAGATTCAATAATGACAAAGATTGAAAAACAAACTCAATGAATAAGTGCAAGCATTTCAAACAATAGAAATAACAATGAAACACACACATTTTAAACTAGGTTTTAAAAATAACAACAAATCACAACCAATGATGAGGTAAATAGACTAGTATCCTATGACTATCAATAAATTCTTCAGATTATAAGAGAAGATAAATATATGAAAATACTAAATAATCACAAACATTAAAAAAAATGGCAATAAAAAATCAAAAGGATTTAAAACAATATAGGTAACACTTGAAAATGATTGCAGTTTGTTCCAAGTCAGTAATAATAATTCAACAATGACAAAGAGTTAAAAAGGAGGCTCAATGAATAAGTACAAGCATTTCAAACAATAGAAGTAACGATAAAACATAAGCATTTTAACGTAGGTTTCAAAATTAACAACCACAACTAATAATGAAGTAAATAGACTGGCGTCCTGTGACCATCAGTAAATTATCCCTATTACAGGAGAAGCTAAATATATGAAAATATTAAATATGACAAATATTTAGAGAATCAGTGGCAATGAAAAATCAAAATCATTTCAACCATATAAGTAATAATGAAATCTGAGTGAGGTTTGTTCTAAGCAGAGGAAGTTTTTAATTCTATATACCATGGGATGGAAGATGAAGTGAGAAGTTACATAAAATTACTTTTAATTACTGAAATACAAATAGTTTAAGGATTTCAAACAGTTAAGAAAATATCATAAGCAAATAAATGAACTTGAATTTATCTACTTTGTCTTTATTTACATTCAACTTTTAAAACCTCTTTAAAACCTGCAAAAGTAGGGTTATTTTAAATATAGTTGGGGAGCAGGAGATGGTTATTTCCATAATTATAAATAAATAAATAAAATCCAACTCACTTATTTTAATAATTCTTATATTTTACTTTTATCATGCTGATTAAAAGGCATAGGGATCTTAAAATCTTCATAATAAATAACGAATATATGAAGGCAATATAGATGTACAAACATGAAGGTAATATAGATGGACAAACCTTAAACAACAGAACTCAGGATCAAAAGGAATAACGAATGTCATAACTCACAAACTCTCTTCCATATAAGATGAATATAACCCTTTACTGGTCATGCATAGTTAATCTCTTCAAATGAATATTGAATAAGCACTATTTAAACTAGTGCTAATAAAATTCCTTAGATATGCTTTAAAACAGATATTATGTAGTTCCTGGGTGAAAATTCGAAGTTGGGTAACACTTATGTGAGAATCGGGTGCCCAAACAACATAGCGGGCGTTATTCGGCCGAATAACTATATTTATTCGGTTGAATAATGGACTTATTCAGCCGAATAAATATAGTTGTTCAGTTGAATAGTGAATCCTTTATTCGACCAAATAAACTTTAACGATAACCATTTAATTTGACGGAACGAATTGCCTGCCGGTAATTTTTATCGGCGTTTCAATAACTATTCGGCCGAACAATTGTTCGGTCGAATCATTTTTTACATATAAGGTCAGCTGCAGCCTCATTTTCGTTGTTTTCACCTGCAGCGATTTGTCGTTGTCCTGCTCCTCCCGCCACTTGTCGTGCCACCCGTCTTGTCTCGCCACCCGTCTCATATCGCCACCCGATTGGTTGGTCATTGATTGTCATCCCCCTCCACGTTGCCCAGGCATCTGACGTGTACATCCGCCATCCTATCACCCCTCTACCTGTCTGGTTTCCGCTCGGCGTGGAGGTCTGTTTGTGGAGGTGTACGTGGTCTTTTCATGGTGTGGTGTTGTTGTGCTGCCCCTTGACTGTGAGGTAAAACTTGTCTAACTCTTATATAAAGCTTGTCTAACTCTATATAAAGCTTGTCTAACTCTTAGATTACAGATAGCTTTTTCAGAGGAAAAAAATACCAGTCTTTGTTATTCAATGAATCAAAAGACATCTTTTACATCTGAGCAGGAAGACTGCTAAATCCCAGAGCCAACGCCACAAATATAAGTGGCATATACTGCATGAAGACTGCCAAGAAGATACATAACTGCAGAAAAATACATCATATACATAACTGCATGAGGACTGCTTGTTCCTATATACAACATCAACAACAAAAAATGATAGACAGAGCAGCAGATACAAAAAAAGTCTGATCATAGCAGACTTATCTCATCATCCCTGATATAAACAGGTCAGAAATACTGAGTAGTATCGAAGATGAACTTCAAACATTCAATATCAGAGCAAAACATGCTGGCAGAAAGAACTCTACATATAACAAAAATAGAAATCATCCATAACCATGCTGAAGAAAGAAATATTCAGCTACTCTAAAATAGATAAATATTGCCTTGGTTCACAATCAAACCATCCATATATTCTGAAAAAGCAACAACTCCCATATCCAGATTCAAGCCTTTTTTAGAGAGTGCATCTGCCAGTGTATTATGCTCACGATATGTATGTTTAAAGATCACCGGCGGGGCCTTTTGAAGCATATGTCTAATGTCGACACACCAGTGCATCAGAGATGGCACATCAAGTGCAGTAGATCTGTTGAGCCAGGAGATAATAACCAAAGAATCCCCATATATCAGCTGCATAGGGAGACCCATCAAAAGGCTGACTCTTAGAATAGCCCATCCAGCCAATAATTCTGCTCTAGTATTTGAGCTTCTTCCACAACCCATTGAAAAGCTATGGAAATGAGAATCATTTATATAAATTACAAAACATGATCCGCCAATAGACTCCGCAGCAGGTCCATCGAAAAAACCACAAGGAAAACATTTTACTGGTTTATGTCCTATATGGCGAACTTTGTGGATTTTCAGAGGCACAGGAAAAGCATTTATCATGCCTTCAATTCTGGCAATCAAGATAGAGAGGGATGGTTTCTTATTTTCAAATAAGTAGAGATTACGAAAGAGCCAGATACCCCATAATATAAATAGAGGCAAGTAATAGTAAGGGGAAGAACTCACAGTACAAGAGAACCAACGGTCCAAATAAGAATGAATAGAGCTGTAAATAGGGAAAGAACAACTGAATTTTTCTTCAAAGAAAGTGAATATACTGGCAGAAAAGGGACAACAGAAAAATAGGTGTTGGATATCTTCCTGGTTAACTTCACAGAAGACACAAGGACTAGGCCCATTATAGCCTCTTTTTTGC
Source organism: Pseudotsuga menziesii (assembly GCA_001517045.1). Taxonomy (NCBI): domain Eukaryota; kingdom Viridiplantae; phylum Streptophyta; class Pinopsida; order Pinales; family Pinaceae; genus Pseudotsuga; species Pseudotsuga menziesii. Next base: position 331,016 of record LPNX011053087.1, read on the forward strand.
AATTGCTCCCAGGTTAATATCTTTCGATATATCAACAGCCAGATAAAGCATTTTATTTTCAGAGGGATAGTCAAAGTCCACAAAATTTTCAGAACCTGATCATTTAAATCTGAACAGTTATTAGATATTACACAGGAATAACCTTCAGCAGTTATTAGATCATTTAAATCTGAACAGTTATTAGATTACATATAGCTTACTTGTATTTGCATAATAAAGGTTAGAACCCTATGTTACAAGTAATGATAAGTACTGAGCTAATACTATGTAATATAAAGGCAATGGTTTTAACTATGATAAAGCATGTGGATTTTTTTCCATATCTATTCAATTACAAGCAATGCACTAGTCATGTTCACGTGTAGTATTACAACACTAGTAAAGTAAGCATAATAAAAGCATTGTCATAGTGATATCTGAATAAGAACCACAGTAACCTTTGTTAAGTCATCATTATGAGTACTCTTATCAGAGCTATACCATTAAGATATTATGGAAATATAGTGTTGTAATTAGAGTTGAACATCTCTGTCCATTTGGACAAAGTTGAACAGCTCTGCCCATTTGGACAGATGTATGTTCTGTACACACTAGTCTGTACATGATTACCTTTATATATTACATAATTAGTATAGAGTAATAGCAGTACAACTTAGCTTATGTGCTAGTTTCATATTACACATGATTAACAACGGTAACCATTCTATTATGCCAATTAGAGGAAATTTCAACTCAAAATGGGCCTCCTAAGGAAAATTAATAAAATAATAGTTAAAATAATAAAATAATATTTATTAAATTTGAAGGAAGAAAAGAAAAAATTACTTTTTTGTTTGTATTTTCGACATATCTCCCTGTGTTTTTACTCAAATTTCGATCAAGAAATCTCCTTGGATGCGGAATTAAATTCCGCATCCAACGAATACCCACTCGGTATACTTTTGAAAAGCCGCACTACCCACATCCAAGGAGCTCTCCCGATCAAAATTTGAGTAAAAACACAGTGAGATATGTCGAAAATACAAACAAAAAAAGTAGTTTTTTTATGATACCTATCCCCAAATTTATATTAAAAAATTGTTTAAGAGGTGCTCCCTTTTTGAATTTTAAAGCATTTTGATTGGCTAATACATGATGACATGGAATTTGTATTATTTTTGGAAGGCCCATTTTAAATTGAAATTTCCTCTAACGTTCAATGATTCCACCTATTGTATTTACGTAATCTCTAAGCTCATAATTACAATGGTAGTAAGCTAATGTAATACAAGTGATTCCACTACTGGTTATGAAGGTTACACTTATATAGTTTCCCTAATCAATACAGGTTAGTTATAAGCACAACATAAGCTCATAGAATAGAGTGTATTCAAAGCTTATATCGGTATAAGTAACATAGTGTTCAATTGATCCGGCGGATCATTCCTCTTTGAAGATCCAATATGGTACATGGTTCAAAGAAGCCACACAGATCGGACGTCGGAAGCTTTTCTCCTTCCACAGATCGGATCGGAAGCTTTTCTCCTTCCGCAGATCAGAGGTCGGAAGCATTTCCCTTCCGCAATGGCGGAAGCTTCCAAGCTTTTCTCCTTCCGTAGATCGGAGGTCAGAAGCATTTCCATTCCACAACGGCGGAAGCTTCCAAGCTTTTCTCCTTCCGTAGATCGGAGGTCGGAAGCATTTCCCTTCCGCAATGGCGGAAGCTTCCAAGCTTTTCTCCTTCCGCAGATCGGAGGTCGGAAGCATTTCCCTTCCGCAACGGCGGAAGCTTCCAAGCTTTTCTCCTTCCGCAGATCGGAGGGGGAATCCCATTGTAACGACAAAGAAGAGTATAAAGGAGAGTTGGTGAAGAAGCACAAAAAGGGGGGGTTTTCTGAGTTATAGAAGTTGGGCAAGTTTGCTGAAAAAAGGATCCACATGCTTTTGAAGTCGACCATCCCTAGTTGTTACTTGGCTTCTTTGACTATTGAAGTCCAGTTTGTAACTTTCATAGAGGAGGTCTTAAAGACTTTGTTGTTGATACCTAGTTTCTGTGATTATCAAGAGTCGATCTGTCTTCTCTGGCTATTTGGCTTCTCTTTGCTTCGAAAGCCAATTTGTATTATTCCAAAGAATAGGTCTTGGAGACTTTTGCCCATACTGCTGAACTTATTTGCAGAGTCCATAACCATTTGTACCATTTTTAAAAGAATTAATTGGATCAGTTCCCATTGGAGAGGGACCCAGAGACGTAGCCCAGTGGAGGGGGTGAACTCCGTTATCAGTTCTGTCTGTGACTTTGGGTTCTGTGTTTTCTGCTTGGCATTTGTTATCAGTCTTGTTTTCATTCCTATTCTGAGCATTTAATTTCTGCTAATACTGTCCATTAATTAACCTGTTGCACGCATTCTTTTACAACAAACTTTTGATGCACTAAAGTTGAGGTCCTACGGATCATATTTGGTATCAGAGCTGGTTGACTGTTGTGCAAGTTTTTGAATGCTTACCAAGTCCAGGTTAAAGGTTGGTGAAGGAGAATTAGTTGAAGGAGATCCTGAGATTGGCTCCAGGAGAACATTCTCAAGAACCATGTCTTCTCCACGAAGGGAAGAAGAAGGACATACCGAACGAGAAAAACCTGTCATTTCTGAAACAGAGTTTGTGGAGGCTTTTATGAGCATGAAATCCATGATGGAAATTCTACTCAATGAGCGAGCAGAAAGGAAGAAGAAAGAAGAAGGATCTTCATCCAGAGATGCAGAAGTGAAGCCTGAAGAAAAGGGTAAAGGAGTAGGAGGTGATGGTGATCCTCCTAACACAAATCATACTTTTTCTTCTTCTCATACTTCTCATAATGCAAGTCCTAATATGCCTTATTTCAAATTGGATGTAAAATTTGAATTACCTATTTATAATGGAGATGTAGATGCTGAAAAATTAGACAATTGGATCAAGCAGCTTGAAGTATATTGCAGGGTGGAGGGCATTAATGATGACCCTTCCAGAATCCAATTGGCCACTTTGAGAATGAGTGGAATGGCTCTTACTTGGTGGGAGAGCAAGATTCAGCAAGATCTTCGAAAGAATGGTAAAATTATTTCAGTTTGGAATGAATTCATTGAAGTATTGAGGAAGCAATTTTATCCTTTAGGTCACATGCAGCAATTAACCACGAATTGGCAAATGTTTAGACAAGCTAAAGGACAAAGCATTCAAGATTATATTCATGAATTCAGAAAGAGGGATATTGCATTGAATGTTTCATTAGATACACAGGAAACTCTTCTTAAGTACATTGGTGGCATGCATTCTTATTTAAAGCATACTTTGTTGATGTTTAATCCCAGTAATTTGGATGATGTATGTGTTCAAGCTACCCATTTAGAAGCCAGGGGTAAGCATGCTAATGATACTTTTGTGAAGAAGTCATTTAAATCTGACAACAAATCGAAAGGGAAAGATAGGGGAAAAAGAAGATGGCTACTATTAAGAAAGAGGGTGAAAATCCTACGTGTTCGCATTGTCAGAAGGTACATGATGTCTCCAAGTGTTGGAAACTTCATCCGGAGTTAAGGCCAAAGAAGTACGGAGGAAACAAAGACAAAGGAAAAGCAAAAGCTACTGCAACAGTTGTTCAAGACTTGGGATCCGACTCAAGTGATGAAACAAAGGTTACAGCTATCGGAATCCAAGGTAAGGATAAAAGTATCTCACTTCCCATTAATGCACAATCCAGTTCTAGTACAAGTACAAGTCTGCCATCTACTTCTAAGCAAAATGATAAAGATCGAAGTGCACTATTCCATGTTCGTGTCATTGCAAATCACACAAAGATTGATACATTGTTTGATAGTGGTTCACAAGTAAATATGATATCAGAAGAAGTGGTTAAGAAATTGCATTTAGTTACTGTGTCTCATGAAAATCCCTATCCTCTAGGTTGGGTTACTAATGATACACGATTGCAAGTTACAAGGAAATGTGTATTAAAATTTGCAATTACTGAAAAGTTTAGGGATGAGGTAAAATTGGATGTAGTACCACTTGACATTTGTGGAATTGTACTTGGGAGTCCATATTTGTATGACCGGAAAGCAGTCTTTTATAGAGAGCAGAATAAGTATCATCTTTTTAAAGAAGGTATGGAATATATTGTACAAGCACATAAGATAAAAACCAATCTAGCAATAGTCTCTGCAGGACAAATGAAGAGGTTGGTAAATGCTAGTAAGAACTTTGTGTTAATAATGGTTAAGATGAAAAATGATGAAGTCTCTAAATCTTTTGAAGAATGTGACCCTAAGCATAAATCTGAACTGATTGACATCCTTTCTGAGTATGATGATTTGTTTCAAGATCCGAAGGGGTTACCTCCGAAGAGAGAGATTCAGCATGAGATACATTTGCAACAGGATGTGCCACTCCCGAACATAGCCATGTACCGGATGTCTGTAATGCAGAAGGAGGAGATCAAGAAGCAGGTTAAGGAGCTGATTGATAAGGGGGTCATCCGGTCCAGCACTTCTCCTTGTGGCTCTCCCATAATCTTGGTTCCAAAGAAGGATGGGTCGTGGAGGATGTGTATCGACTACATGGCCCTTAACAAAATCACCATTAAAAACATGTATCCTCTTCCTCGTATTGATGATTTGCTTGATCAGTTGAAACATGCAACTTATTTTACAAAATTGGATCTGCGTAGTGGGTATCATCAAATCTGTGTTGCTGAGCATGATGCTTGGAAAACAGCGTTTAAAACAAAACAAGGTTTGTATGAATGGCTTGTAATGCCTTTTGGGCTATGTAACGCTCCTGCTACGTTCATGCGAGTCATGAATGATGTCTTTCGACCATTCATTGATGATTTTTTAATTGTATATTTGGATGATATCCTTGTGTTTAGAAAAACCTGGGAAGAGCATATTGTACATGTGAAGAAAGTTTTAGATGTACTGAAGAAGGAGAAGCTTTATGTAAAAATGTCTAAATGTGAGTTTGCTAAAACTTCTTTAGTATATTTGGGCCATATTATTGGTGGAGGCCACCTGCGAGTGGACCCAGCCAAGGTTGTTGTCATTGTAAACTGGGGACGACCTAATACCGTTACTGAGATCAGAAGTTTTCTGGGTGCGGTTCAGTATTGGAGGAAATTCATTTCTGGGTTTTCCTCCATTGCTGCGCCTTTACATGCATTAACAAGTGTTAAAGAAATTTTTCAGTGGGGAGGCAAGCATCAGAGAGCCTTCGACACTTTGAAGGAAAAGATTAGAACAACACCATTTCTGACATTGCCAGATTTGCAACAGCCATTTGAGATCGAAACCGATGCTAGTGGGTTTGCAATGGGAGCAGTTTTGATGCAAGGAAGGAAGCTGGGATGTTACCATTCAGAAACATTCTCTACTACGGTAAGTAACTATTTGACCTATGACAAAGAATTGTATGCTTTAGTACAGAGTGTGAAGAAGTGGAAACATTATATCATGGGAAAAGAGACAGTCATACATACTGATCATCAGCCACTTCAATATTTATAATCTCAAACTAAAATACAACAAAGTAGGCATTTAAGATGGATGGGGTTTTTACAACAGTTTAATCTCGTAATTAAGTACAAAAAGGGAATTCATAATAAAGTAGCAGACATGTTATCAAGGCCACCTACAAATGCTTCAATCATTCTTCAGAATAGTTCATTAACACATGAAAGTTATATTGAACAGTATGCAGAAGATAAAGATTTTAAGAAAGTATATGCATCATTAATACATGGTAAACAGGAAGAGAACTATTGTGTGCATAATCAACTCTTGTATAATCTTGGTAAACTTTGTATTCCAGAGAAAGAGAGAGTGCATGTGATTCGAGAAGCACATAGTTCATTGATTGCAGGACATTTTGGTGTAAGTAAAACGTTGTCTGTATTGCAGAATCACTGTTATTGGCCTCAAATGCAGGAAACTGTAGCTAAATATATAAGAGGTTGTGTTATGTGTGCAACAAGTAAGCCTAGCAATAGGAAATTGGGTTTGTACACTCCTCTTCCAGTTTCTTCTCCTCCTTGGGAAAGCATTTCTATGGACTTTGTAGGAGGACTACCTATGTCTAGAAAAGGGCATGATTACCTATATGTTGTTGTGGATAGGTTCAGAAAAATGTGTATCTTAATGCCATGTAACAAGCAGATCACTGTTGAACAAACAACTCTTTTATTCTTTCAAAATGTTTGGGTACATTTCAGGCTACCCATGTCCATTATATTTGATCGAGATTCCCGGTTCTTGGGAAAATTCTGGTCAACTTTATGGGAGCTTACGGATACCAAACTAAAGAAAAGTACAGCTTTTCATCCAGAGACCGATGGCCAAACAGAGGTAGTAAACAGAACAGTGGTTCAGCTGCTCAGAGGATATTGTAGTAAGCATCCTAAACTTTGGGATGAGTAGTTGCAGTATATACAGCATGCTTACAATCATACAGTTCATTCTTCCATGAAAAAATCTCCTTTTGAAACTTGTTTTGGTTATCTGCCCAAAACACTGATGGACTTCTCTTTTGGCAAAGATGCAGTGGATGGACATCAGGATGCAGATAAATCTGTAAAGTTCATTCAGAGAATCCAAGCAGTGCAGCAGGCAGTTCAAGAACAGTTGGAAAAGAGCCAGGCTAAGTACAAAGCCAGGCATGACAAGCATCGAATTGATCATCAATTTCAGGTTGGTGACCGAGTTTGGCTACATATCACCAAAGAAAGGATGAAAGGTGAAGGTAAAAAGCTTAAACCTATCAGGTCTAGTCCTTTTTAGATCTTGGAAAAGATCGGTACTAATGCTTTTCGCTTGAATTTACCTCCATACATGCCAATTTATTCAGTTGTCAATGTTGAGAATCTTAAACTGTATGAGCCTCCTATGATCATGGATGAAGAAATTAACATACAGATTCCTTCAATAGATGATTTGGCACCTGAATATATGAGAGAGTTGCAGGATGATGTCATTCTAGATAGAAATGTAAGGACTTCATGAAGAAGGAATGCTGAGTACCTTCGAGTGGGGTTGAAAGGAATGCATCCTAGCAAAGCAAGATGGATGGAGATTGGTAAAGTGAGGGAACTTTACCCTCACTTATTTGCAGAATAATTCAGGCTTTTGGTGGTCCAAAAGCTCTCCAATGGGGAGGATTGATCCGGTGGATCATTCCTCTTTGAAGATCCAATATGGTACATGGTTCAAAGAAGCCACACAGATCGGACGTCGGAAGCTTTTCTCCTTCCGCAGATCGGAGGTCGGAAGCATTTCCCTTCCACAACGGCGGAAGCTTCCAAGCTTTTCTCCTTCCGCAGATCGGAGGTCGGAAGCATTTCCCTTCTGCAACGGCGGAAGCTTCCAAGATTTTCTCCTTCCGCAGATCGGAGGTCGAAAGCATTTCCCTTCCGCAAGGGCGGAAGCTTCCAAGCTTTTCTCCTTCAGCAGATCGGAGGTCGGAAGCATTTCCCTTCCACAATGGTGGAAGCTTCCAAGATTTTCTCCTTCCCCAGATTGGAGGGGGAAACCTTTCCTCTTCCGCAATGGCGGAATCCTAACAGACGTTCAGGCGGATCGAAAGTCGGAACGCTTTCGCAGCCGCAACAGTGGAAGCCCAAAAACTTAAAAGATCGGTGAAATCGCTCGACGGGATCGGAAGAAGAAGTGGTGCGCCATCCGCAACGGTGGAAGCCAAAGTAACTAAGAATTCTGACTTAAAAACTAGCCAATAGCCGATTGAAATAGAATTCATCGGAACCGTTGCTTATCCTCTTCCGCAACGACGTACGAGCAGATGACTTCAACCTTCCGACTTAAACCCTGCAAGCGGTCGCGTGGGGACGTTTCAAAAATGGTTTTTGTAGGATCTTGATGCCGTATGATGCCGCGTTGATAGGGAGATGAACAGTCGAGGGCAGTTGGCAGAAGGAGGTGAACAGTCGCGTTGTTGAGCGTTTTTCCCATTGTAACGGCAAAGAAGAGTATAAAGGAGAGTTCGTGAAGAATCACAAAAAAGGGGGTTTTTCTGAGTTATAGAAGTTGGGCAAGTTTGCTGAAAAAAGGATCCACATGCTTTTGAAGTCGACCATCCCTAGTTGTTACTTGGCTTCTTTGACTGTTGAAGTCCAATTTGTAACTTTCATAGAGGAGGTCTTAAAGACTTTGCTGTTGATACCTAGTTTCTGTGATTATCAAGAGTTGATCTGTCTTGTCTGGCTATTTGGATTCTCTTTGCTTCGAAAGCCAATTTGTATTATTCCAGAGAAGAGGTCTTGGAGACTTTTGCCCATATTGCTGAACTGATTTGTAGAGTCCAGAACCATTTGTACCATTTTTAAAAGAATTAATTTGATCGGTTCCCATTGCAGAGGGACCCGGAGACGTAGCCCAATGAAGGGGGTGAACTCCGTTATCAATTCTGTCTATGACTTTGGGTTCTGTGTTTTTTTCTTGGCATTTGTTATCAGTCTTGTTTTCATTCCTGTTCTGAGCATTTAATTTCTGCTAATACCGTCCATTAATTAACCTGTTGCACGCATTCTTTTACAACAAACTTTTGATGCACTAAAGTTGAGGTCCTACGGATCATATTTGGTATCAGAGCTGGTTGACTGTTGTGCAAGTTTGCGAATGCTTACCAGGTCCAGGTTAAAGGTTGGTGAAGGAGAATTAGTTGAAGGAGATCTTGAGATTGGCTCCAGGAGAACATTCTCAAGAACCATGTCTTCTCCACGAAGGGAAGAAGAAGGACATACCAAACGGGAAAAACCTGTCATTTCTGAAACAGAGTTTGTGGAGGCTTTTATGAGCATGAAATCCATGATGGAAATTCTACTCAATGAGCGAGCAGAAAGGAAGAAGAAAGAAGAAGGATCTTCATCCAGAGATGCAGAAGTGAAGCCTGAAGAAAAGGGTAAAGGAGTAGGAGGTGATGGTGATCCTCCTAACACAAATCATACTTTTTCTTCTTCTCATACTTCTCATAACGCAAGTCCTAATATGCCTTATTTCAAATTGGATGTAAAATTTGAATTACCTATTTATAATGGAGATGTAGATGCTGAAAAATTAGACAATTGGATCAACCAGCTTGAAGTATATTGCAGGGTGCAGGGCATTAATGATGACCCTTCCAAAATCCAATTGGCCACTTTGAGAATGAGTGGAATGGATCTTACTTGGTGGGAGAGCAAGATTCAGCAAGATCTTCGAAAGAATGGTAAAATTATTTCAGTTTGGAATGAATTCATTGAAGTATTGAGGAAGCAATTTTATCCTTTAGGTCACATGCAGCAATTAACCATGAATTGGCAAATGTTTAGACAAGCTAAAGGACAAAGCATTCAAAATTATAATCATGAATTCAGAAAGAGGGCTATTGCCTTGAATGTTTCATTAGATACACAGGAAACTCTTCTTAAGTACATTGGTGGCATGCATTCTTATTTAAAGCATACTTTGTTGATGTTTAATCCCAGTAATTTGGATGATGTATGTGTTCAAGCTACCCATTTAGAAGCCAGGGGTAAGCATGCTAATGATACTTTTGTGAAGAAGTCATTTAAATTTGACAGCAAATCGAAAGGGAAAGATAAGGGGAAAAAGAAGATGGCTATTGTTAAGGAAGAGGGTGAAAAGCCTACGTGTTCGCATTGTCAGAAGGGACATGATGTCTCCAAGTGTTGGAAACTTCATCCGGAGTTAAGGCCAAAGAAGTATGGAGGAAACAAAGACAAAGGAAAATCAAAAGCTACTGCAGCAGTTGTTCAAGACCTGGGATACGACTCAGGTGATGAAACAAAGGTTACAGCTATCGGAATCCAAGGTAAGGATAAAAGTATCTCACTTCCCATTAATGCACAATCCAGTTCTAGTGCAAGTACAAGTCTGCCATCTACTTCTAAGCAAAATGATAAAGATAGAAGTGCACTGTTCCATGTTCGTGTCATTGCAAATCACACAAAGATTGATACATTGTTTGATAGTGGTTCACAAGTAAATATGATATCAGAAGAAGTGGTTAAAAAATTTCATTTAGTTACTGTGCCTCATGAAAAGCCCTATCCTCTAGGTTGGGTTACTAATGATACACGATTGCAAGCTACAAGGAAATGTGTATTAAAATTTGCAATTACTGAAAAGTTTAGGGATGAGGTAGAATTGGATGTAGTACCACTTGAAATTTGTGGAATTGTACTTGGGAGTCCATATTTGTATGACCGAAAAGTAGTCTTTTATAGAGAGCAGATTAAGTATCATCTTTTTAAAGAAGGTATGGAATATATTGTACGAGCACATAAGATAAAAACCAATCTAGCAATAGTCTCTGCAGGACAAATGAAGAGGTTGGTAAATGCTAGTAAGAACTTTGTGTTAATGATGGTTAAGATGAAAAATGATGAAGTCTCTAAATATTTTGAAGAATGTGACCCTAAGCATAAATCTGAACTGATTGACATCCTTTCTGAGTATGATGATTTGTTTCAAGATCCGAAGGGGTTACCTCCGAAGAGAGAGATTCAGCATGAGATACATTTGCAGCAGGATGTGCCACTCCCGAACATAGCCATGTACCGGATGTCTGTAATGCAGAACGAGGAGATCAAGAAGCAGGTTCAGGAGCTGATTGAGAAAGGGGTCATCCGGCCCAGCACTTCTCCTTGTGGCTCTCCCATAGTATTGGTTCCAAAGAAGGATGGGTCGTGGAGGATGTGTATCGACTACAGGGCCCTTTACAAAATCACCATTAAAAACAGGTATCCTCTTCCTCGTATTGATGATTTGCTTGATCAGTTGAAACATGCAACTTATTTTACAAAATTGGATCTGCGTAGTGGGTATCATCAAATATGTGTTGTTGAGCATGATGCTTGGAAAACAGCTTTTAAGACGAAACAGGGTTTGTATGAATGGCTTGTGATGCCTTTTGGGCTCTGTAACGCACCTGCTACTTTCATGCGGGTCATGAATGATTTCTTTCGTTCATTCATTGATGATTTTGTAATTGTGTATCTAGATGATATCCTTGTGTTTAGCAACACCTGGGAAGAGCATGTTGTACATGTGAAAAAAAAATTAGATGTACTGAGAAAGGAAAAGCTTTATGTAAAAATGGCTAAATGTGAATTTGCTAAAACTTCTTTAGTATATCTAGGCCATATTATTGGTGGAGGCCACCTGCGAGTGGATCCAGCCAAGGTTGCTGTCATTGTAAAATGGCCACGGCCTAATACCGTTAATGAGATCAGAAGTTTTCTGGGTGCGGTTCAGTATTGGAGGAAATTCATTTCTGGGTTTTCCTCCATTTCTGCGCCTTTACATGCATTAACAAGTGTTAAAGAAATTTTTCAGTGGGGAGGCAAGCATCAGAGAGCCTTCGAGACTTTGAAGGAAAAGATTAGCACAGCACCAGTTCTGACATTGCCAGATTTGCAGCAGCCATTTGAGATCGAAACCGATGCTAGTGGGTTTTCCATGGGAGCAGTTTTGATGCAAGGAAGGAAGCCGGTCTGTTACCATTCAGAAACATTCTCTACTGCGGTAAGTAACTATCCGACCTATGACAAAGAACTGTATGCTTTAGTACAGAGTGTGAAGAAGTGGAAACATTATATCATGGGAAAAGAGACAGTCATACATACTGATCCTCAGCCACTTCAATATTTACAATCTCAAACTAAAATACAACAAAGTAGGCATTTAAGATGGATGGGGTTCTTACAACAGTTTCATCTCGTAATTAAGTACAAAAAGGGAATTCATAATAAAGTAGCAGACATGTTATCAAGGCCACCTACAAATGCTTCAATCATTCTTCAGAACAGTTCATTAACACATGAAAGTTATATTGAACAGTATGCAGAAGATAAAGATTTTAAGAAAGTATATGCATTGCTAATACATGGTAAATAGGAAGAGAACTATTATGTGCATAATCGACTCTTGTATCATCTTGGTAAACTTTGTATTCCAGAGAAAGAGAGAGTGCATGTGATTTGAGAAGCACATAGTTCATTGATTGCAGGACATTTTGGTGTAAGTAAAACGTTGTCTGTATTGCAGAATCACTGTTATTGGCCTCAAATGCAAGAAACTGTAGCTAAATATATAATAGGTTGTGTTATGTGTGCAACAAGTAAGCCTAGCAATAGGAAATTGGGTTTGTACACTCCTCTTCCAGTTTCTTCTCGTCCTTGGGAAAGCATTTCTATGGACTTTGTAGGAGGACTACCTATGTCTAGAAAAGGGCATGATTACCTATATGTTGTTGTGGATAGGTTCAGCAAAATGTGTATCTTAATGCCATGTAACAAGCAGATCACTGCTGAACAAACAACTCTTTTATTCTTTCAAAATGTTTGGGTACATTTCGGGCTACCCATGTCCATTATATCTGATCGAGATTCCCGGTTCTTGGGAAAATTTTGGTCAACTTTATGGGAGCTTACGGATACCAAACTAAAGAAAAGTACAGCTTTTCATCCACAGACCGATGGCCAAACAGAGGTAGTAAACAGAACAGTGGTTCAGCTGCTCAAAGGATATTGTAGTAAGCATCCTAAACTTTGGGATGAGAAGTTGCAGTATATACAACATGCTTACAATCATACAGTTCATTCTTTCACGAAAAAATCTCCTTTTGAAACTTGTTTTGGTTATCTGCCGAAAACACCGATGGACTTCTCTTTTGGCAAAGATGCAGTGGATGGACATCAGGATGCAGATAAAGATTTAAAGTTCATTCAGAGAATCCAAGCAGTGCAGCAGGTAGTTCAAGAACAGTTGGAGAAGAGCCAAGCTAAGTACAAAGCCAGGCGTGACAAGCATCGAATTGATCTTCAATTTCAGGTTGGTGACTGAGTTTGGCTACATATCACCAAAGAAAGGATGAAAGGTGAAGGTAAAAATCTTAAACCTATCAAGTATGGTCCTTTTGAGATCTTGGAAAAGATCGGTACTAATGCTTTTCGCTTGAATTTACCTCCATACATGCAAATTTATTCAGTTGTCAATGTTGAGAATCTTAAACTGTATGAGCCTCCTATGATCATGGATGAAGAAATTAACATACAGATTCCTTCAATAGATGATTTGGCACCTGAATATATGAGAGAGTTGCAGGATGATGTCATTCTAGATAGAAATGTAAGGAATTCACGAAGGGGGAATGCTGAGTACCTTCGAGTGGGGCTGAAAGGAATGCATCCTAGCAAAGCAAGATGGATTGAGAATGATAAAGTGAGGGAACTTTACCCTCACTTACTTGCAGAATAATTCAGGATTTTGGTGGTCCAAAAGCTCTCCAATGGGGAGGATTGATCCAACAGATCATTCCTCTTTGAAGATCCAATATGGTACATGGTTCAAAGAATCCATGCAGATCGAACGTCGGAAGCTTTTCTCCTTCCTCAGATCGGATCAGAAGCTTTTCTCCTTCCACAGATCGGAGGTCGGAAGCATTTCCCTTCCGCAACGGCGGAAACTTCCAAGCTTTTCTCCTTCCACAGATCGGAGGTCGGAAGCATTTCCCTTCCTCAACGGCGGAAGCTTCCAAGCTTTTCTCCTTCCACAGATCGGAGGTCGGAAGCATTTCCCTTCCGCAACGGCGGAAGCTTCCAAGCTTTTCTCCTTCTGCAGATCGGAGGTTTGAAGCATTTCCCTTCCGCAACGGTGGAAGCTTCCAAGATTTTCTCCTTCCGCAGATCGAAGGGGGATACCTTTCCTCTTCTGCAATGACGGAAGCCTAACAGACATTCAGGCGGATCGGAAGTCGAAACGCTTCTGCAGCCGTAACGGCGGAAGCCCAAAAACTTAAAAGATCGGTGAAATCGCTCGACGGGATCGGAAGAAGAAGTGGTGCGCCATCGAAAATGGCGGAATCCAAAGTAACTAAGACTTCCGACTTGAAAACCAGCCGATAGCCGATTGAAATAGAATTCATCAAAACCGTTGCTTATCCTCTTCCGCAACGGTAGACGAGCAGATGAATTCAACCTTCCGACTTAAACCCTGGAAGCGGTCACGTGGGGACGTTTCAGAAACTATTTTTGTAGGATCTTGATGCCGTATGATGCCGCGTTGATAGGGAGATGAACAGTCGAGGGAAGTTGGCAGAAGGAGGTGAACAGTCGCGTTCTTGAGCATTTGTCCCATTGTAACAACAAAGAAGAGTATAAAGGAGAGTTCGTGAAGAAGCACAAAAAAGGGGGTTTTTCTGAGTTATAGAAGCTGGGCAAGTTTGCTGAAAAAAGGATCCACACGCTTTTGAAGTTGACCATCCCTAGTTGTTACTTGGCTTCTTTGACTGTTGAAGTCCAGTTTGTAACTTTCATAGAGGAGGTCTTAAAGACTTTGCTGTTGATACCTAGTTTCTGTGATTATCAAGAGTCGATCTGTCTTCTCTGGCTATTTGGCTTCTCTTTGCTTCGAAAGCCAATTTGTATTATTCCAGAGAAGAGGTCTTGGAGACTTTTGCCCATACTGCTGAACTGATTTGCAAAGTCCAGAACCATTTGTACCATTTTTAAAAGAATTAATTGGATCGGTTCCCATTGGAGAGGGACCCGGAGACGTAGCCCAGTGGAGGGGGTGAACTCCGTTATCAATTCTGTCTGTGACTTTGGGTTTTGTGTTTTCTGCTTGGCATTTGTTATCAGTCTTGTTTTCATTCCTGTTCTGAGCATTTAATTTCTACTAATACTGTCCATTAATTAACCTGTTGCACGCATTCTTTTACAACAAACTTTTGATGCACTAAAGTTGAGGTCCTACAAATCATCAATATAGCTGTGTTTAATATGAAGAGTTACAAGCCTATTCAAGCTTACATGGTTAGAATCCATGACTTGAACTATTCCCATAGATAACACATGGTTAACAAATCCAATACAAACGAGAAACAAGCTTAAGTGTTCATAGTTAAGCATAGTGTAATAAAACTCCATAAGTAATAGTATTATGCATAATATACAAATATATGAAACTGTAATCATACTAGTCTTAAAGCTTATGCTTGGAGAAATCCCGGTTATCATAGATAGAACCATTCTAAGAGGGGCTAGGATAGGAGTCGTTCTCCCTAAAGGGCCGCCATCGTATAGTTTATATTGAATAAAATCCCAGTTTCACCCGATTCCAACAGATACAAATGGTCAGGGCCTACATTCCACTTTTTTGGTTTTACAACAACCTCAAAAGAAAACTCCCGGCCTCTACGCACCCATAAATAGCATACTCTAGCTGATATACACGTTCAATTTCTGCCAATTTGGACAGAGTTGAACAACTCTATCCATTTGGACATAGCTGATTGCAAAAAAAATTAAAAGAGCATATGAAGCACTATTGATATAAGATCTTAGATTTTGAATTTGGATTTAAGTGTAATATTTATTTTAAATGATTTTAATTTAAACAAAATTTAACATAAAACTTGAAATCTATTAATGTTTTTTCTTTTTCTATATTTTTTAATTAACTTATTCTTATTCTCTATGTACATGAAATTTTATAAAATATTTAGACAGCTCTGTCCAAAAAAATCCATAACTTTTTAATTAGCTTATTCTTATTCTCTATGTACATGAACATTTATAGAATATTTAGACAACTCTGTCCAAAAGAATCCATGGTTATGTAGGCTAAAATAACTCCACCAGAGAAAAGATCCATGGTTGGGGTGTCCAGATGGATAGAGGTGGGGTTCTCAGAAAATTTGATGTTTTATGTCATGGAAACTAAGGGAACTAGGGAGTTAATGGACCGTAGAGCAGGGGGTGTTTCTACGTAGGGTGAGGTATCTATGGGAGGAAAGTAACTTCATATAAATATATACTTTAGGGGGTTTTGGTCGGTTATGCAATGATTAATTCATGTCACCATTAATGCAGTTGCAGTATGTAGCATCTCTAAATGACATTTAAGACTACATAGGTTGCAGCTCTGTCCAAATGGACAGAGATGATCAGCTCTGTCCATTTGGACAGAGTTTATGAGCTCTGTCCAGTTGGATAGAGTTGAACAGCTCTATCCATTTGGACAAAGTTGAACAGCTCTGTCCAAATGGACAGAGCTGATCAACTCTATCCAAATGGACAGAGCTGATCAAATCTGTCCAAATGGACAAAGCTGATCAACTCCCTAAGTAAACAATTTATTTCTGTATGTTTTTTCGTTGGTAGGGGACAGAATTTCAAAACCTTTTCATTTCACGTCTTGCCTGAGTTACAACTTCAGCTGTAGTGTAATAACTATATAGTTTTGTCCATAAGCTCTACTACTTGCTTTAGTCCATACAACTACTAGCCGAAGTATAAGTTCCATGGCACTTTATGACTATCTTAGTCCATGATGCATTGCATTAAGTTCCATTGCCATTTCATGCTTTTCCGAAACATAGAGAGAAAACGTTAGATATAGAAAGGCAAGTTTAAAGAAATAATTTCTTTATCTTCTTATTAAGGGATGGAGACCAAAACAACCAGAAGTGTAACATAAAACAATAGGGATAGGCTGGACTAATGGGGAGGAATCCATAGGTGTATGTAGTCAGTCCCTAGACGCTTACCTTAGACCAAGTTGAAATATATATGTCCTTGCCATTTGATGTGGTAAATCCATGAAATCACAATAGCTGGTTGATAGCAGTCAGTTGATTCACTTCCCTTACTCTTCATTTCTTTATAGAACCAGAGGCACTAGGATATATAATTCATTGTAAACACTCCAGATCCCAGAAGAAGGGAAGTGGAAGTATTTAAAGCTGAGAAACGAAGAGAAGGCAAGGAATGCCAGATATCTATTACGAGATTATGTCAGTTCAATCGAGACTGCAATGTAGAATAATCTAGAAATACTTTCTCCCTATGAGATTCAAGGATGAGCTAGCTGATTCACCTACGATATTTTTGAACCCCCAAATCTTCGAGATCGTAGCATGCTGAGTATAATAACACTATATTCAATTATATTTGATCTTTCTACTGAAATACATATAAGTTCAGTTGAAGAAATAGAAGCTCTATCTATATTTAATAGTGATGCTCTCACTAACAAATCTATAACGACTAGGTAGCTAGTAGCCAGCGGTAGTGTCTGTCTGTAGAGTAGGTAAGTACTTGCACTTGCCTTAGACTATATTTTATACTTAGCAAAACGTAGTTCATGCACATGCAGTTAAAGAACTATTAGAGAATATTAGTGATATCTAGGTCCTTATTGAAATCTTAGTTTTTATAGTTGCTAGGTCTTTGAAGTTGATTAATTAACATGTAGAAGGTTAGGCCCTTAGTGATTGAGGCATTACGGCTCTTGAAATTCAGACCTGGATATTTAGGCTTGACACACTATCTCCCGCATTTTCCACCTCTCAACTTGCAAAATTATTTAATGGATCAGCATGTTTGGCTTCAAATTAATCTACGTTTCAACCTTTGGCCTCTAAACCAAAACAAGTTTATGGCATGTGTCGGGGTCAAAACGTTATACAGCATGTGTAGTAACTATCATATACCAGTGTATTTAGTGGATTCAAGGATCTTCCTTATCACGAAGAAGCCTCACCGTCTTTATATATGTTATTTCTCCATACCACCTTTGTTTTTCTATTTATATTTCATTGAAATCTTAGTTTTAATAGTAGCTAGGTATTTGAAGTTGATTAATTAACATGTATAAATTGATATTTGTGTAAACTTGTAGATATCATATCCAATGGAAAGAGAGCAGCCTTTGAGACAGAAGCGTAGGAGGTCATCACATTCTTCGGGAGTTGTTGTCCGAAATGAAAATCGAAGATTATCGACTTCACCTCGCGACTCAAGCTTATTGTATAGTTCACATTCATCTGATCATCGACGTGGCGATAGTGGTAGAGATGATTCCCCATTATCATCTATGGGTGAACGTGGATCTTGACCTTCTGTACGGGAGATAATTGTGGAAGCAGAGCAAGGTTCACAAGAGGTTCATCATCCTACATAGGGTGGCGAAGGTCGAGCATAGACGCAATATGTCCAGCTAGCTGAGGGTTGTACGTCCATTAGGACCTCTCCATCAGATTTACCGAACGAGATTCCATGGGAAAGTGGTCTTCAACAAACGACTCTTGAAAGTTGTAGGGCTCACCATGACAAGCTGCAAAACGATCTTTCTAGTTTGGATCTCACTCCAGAGAACAAACAAAGTATAGCGATTGTTTTGCAATCTTTACAAAAATTCATTGAGGTATATGAGGATCTTGGACCAACAACAGATGGTTTTGTTGCCTTGATGCAAAGAAGAAAGGCAGAAGTGATGGGTCTAGACAAGTGGGCTATTGTGAAGGAGAGGGTGACTAGAGAACATGCCAACTCAATGTTCAAATTCAAAGAGGGCCTAAAACGGGAAACATTGAAAGTGCAATATTTTAAGCACCATGAACTTGCACATTTTTTATATGATCGGTTTCTTGCAGCATATGGTCGGTTGCCATGGAACGATGAGGTTCCTAATTATTTTGCTAGGTTTTTTTATGCTGAATTTTTTTTAGGATTGAAGCCAGACTATACTAATATTCATTCCGAGTTTTATGGAGTTGGAAAGGGGAGGATATGCAATCGAAAAGGTGCCCTTAGAGATCCTAGTACTCTACGACCTCCACCTCCGATATCTCGTCCACCTAGGCTTGTGACTTACAAATCAGAGATGGAGCCCACATCACAAGTTGGGACAATTGCAAGGCATAATGTTGCCGAAGGTTTGACTTTAGCATTTGTAGGTGTTGATGTTGGATTGAGTCGAGAGAGGGCTCAAGCCACTATTTAGCAAAATTTTGTTGAAAAAACAAATGATGAGTTAGATTGTATGGGCATTGAAGATCTAAAGGCCTATGCCAAGCTTTGTCATAATATAGCTTCGGATAGAATATCTAATGACAGGTCAAGTATAGGAGAGGTTTGTGTACTTCCAATCTATTATTTTTATTTATTTATTTTGAATTAAACTTTTTGTTACATTATATCTATGTATGATAAATTATTTTTTGATGTATAGTAATAAATACGTTACGTAAATGTTTATTGTTTTCAGTTTTCTCGATTGTTAAATGAACATAATTTTAGAGTCTCCACTAGTCAAAATGCTGGAAATGTAGAAGAGCATATTGCGGAGGTATATTTAAAATTTACACATTCATATTTATGTTTGAAAGATTTTTTTTTTTTTTAAATTTAACTATGTATCGTATTGTTAATTTAACTTATTTATGCAGGTTTCATTAAATTCGGACTTTTTAGGTGATTTTCCATCTATTGTGAGCTAATGTTTTATTTTTTTGTTTTTTAAGTTAATTGCTAAGCTTAATATTTTTTGCTTTTACTATGATTTATTTATTAACAAAATTTAAATTTTAAGGGAAGAGAACATATTGAAATTGGAGGTGAAGATATAGGTTCTTTGATGGATGTGGATATTGACCCGAGATAATTTTGTTCATAATTGAATTGTTCTTTGATAAATATGTTTAAATAGTTTAAATAATGTTTGACATTTGTAAATTGCTTTTATATATGTTGAAGCTTGGGTCTCTTCGATCTTTTTGAGGAAAATGAAAGACTCCATTGGACGATAGTGTTGGAATTGTAAGTTTAATATTTTATTTTTTTGAATTTAGTTTAAAATAGTCTAAATAATTTGTAAGATTT
>LPNX011053087.1:350936-373399 GCA_001517045.1 Pseudotsuga menziesii
TATTCATGATTGTTTTTTTGGATTATATAAATGTGCATTGACCTTAGATATTGTTTTTTGGATTATATACATGTATATGTAAAGGTTAGGAATGTTAGGAAGTTTTGATGGGTGCAAATATATGAATGTTTGTAAATTTTTAAATTTATGTATGTTTCTTGTTGAGAAGTTGAGAGTGATAGAAATGTTATATTTTGATAGGTGCAATATAATGTTAAGAATGAATATATGGGGAATGTTAATGTTAATAATGAATATATGAGGAATGTTAATGTTAGGAGTGAATGTAGGAATGGGGAAATGTTAGGATTGGATGTTTTGATAGGTACAATGTTAGGAGTGAATGTTTTGATAGGTGCAATCTAATGTTAAGAATTAATATATGGGGAATGCTAATGTTAATAATGAATACATGGGGAATGTTAATGTTAGGAGTGAATGTGGGAATGGGGGAATGTTAGGAGTGAATGTTTTGATAGGTGCAATCTAATGTTAAGAATGAATATATGGGGAATGAATATGAAAATGTTAATGTTAGGAATGTTAGGAAGTTTTGATAGGTGCAAATATATGAATGTTTGGAATGAATGTTAAAAATGAATGGGGAAATGGGGGAATGTTAGGAGTGAATATTTTGATAGGTGCAATGTTAGGAGTGAATGTGGGAATAGGGGAATGTTAGGAGTGAATGTTTTGATAAGTGCAATCTAATGTTAAGAATGAATATATGGAGAATGTTAATTTTAAGAATGAATATATGTGAATGTATGAATGAATGTAAGAATGAATATATGGGGAATGTTAATGTTAGGAGTGAATGTTTTGATAGGCGCAATGTTAGGAGTGAATGTTAGGAGTGAATGTGGAAATAGGGGAATGTTGGGAATGAAGGCTTTGATAAATGCAATCTAATGTTAAGAATGAATATATGGGGACTAAATATGGAAATGTTAATGTTAGGAATGTTAGGAAGTCAATGTTAGGAATGTTAGAAAGTTTTGATAGGTGCAATGTTAAGAGTGAATGTGGGAATGGGGGAATGTTAGGAGTGGATGTTTTGATAGGTGCAATGTTAGGAGTGAATGTGGAAATAGGGGAATGTCAGGAATGAATGCTTTGATAGGTGCAATATAATGTTAAGAATGAATATATGGGGAATGAATATGGAAATGTTAATATTAGGAATGTTAAGAAGTTAATGTTAGGAAGTTTTGATAGGTGCAATGTTAGGAGTGAATGTGGGAATGGGGGAATGTTATAAGTGAATGTTTTGATAGGTGCAATGTTAGGAGTGAATGTGAGAATGGGGGAATGTTAGGAGTGAATGTTTTGATAGGTGCAATATTAAGAGTGAATGTTTTGATAGGTGCAAATATATGAACGAATGTTAGGTAGTTTTAATAGGTGCAAATATATGAATGAATGTTAGGAAATGTTCGAAATGTTAGGAAGTTTTGATAGGTGCAAATATATGAATGTTACGAAAGGTTAGGAATGTTAGGAAGTTTTTATAGGTGAAAAATATATGAAAGTATGTATTATTAAGTTTATGTATGATTGTAGATGTAGTGTTGAGAAGTTGAGAATGTTAGGAATGTTAGAAAGTTTTGATAGAAATCTTTTTTATTACTAAGGTAAAATTAGCAACTTGATTTTGAATTTTAATTTTTTTTATACTAAGGTAACATTATCAATTTAAGTATTATATTTATTGTATATTCCTTACAAGAAGAGAATGATCACTACAAAGTTGCCGTAGTGAGAAAACTACAAATAGCATTCCTATATAACCCCCCAGGATTTAAAGAAAGGTGATGAACTGAATACAGAAAAAAAAAAAGAAAGACTTGTAGAGTTACAGGGAGAATTCAAAAAGTTAAGACCCTCCATGTTTGATGGAGAATTTGAGGAAGCGATAGAATCTTGGTTGTTAAATTTGCTCCATGGTAGAAGGAGGCTAAGAGTGTCAGTGACATACGTAGTAAAGAGTTGAGTTGGAATTTTTTTTTTAAACTATTGAAAAAATGTATATGTTAGAATGATATTATGATGAGAAAGCCCAATAATTCAATGATTTGAGACTAGGATTTAAATAAAGGTGATGAACAGAATACAAAAAAAACAAAAAGAAATACTTGTAGAATTACAGGGAGAATTCAAAAAGTTAAGGCCCTCCATGTTTGATGGAGAATTTGAGGAAGCGATAGAATCTTGGTTGTTAAATCTGCTCTATGGTGGAAGGAGGCTAAGAGTGTCAGTAACATACGTAGTAAAGAATTGAGTTGGAATTTTTCTTTTTAAAGTATTGAAAAAATATACATGTCAGAACGATATTATGATGAGAAAGCCCAACAATTCAATGATTTGATACTAGGATTGTTAACCATGGAAGAATTTGTAACTGAGTTTGTAAATTTACAATGCTATGTACCATACCTAAGAGTTGAAAAAGCTAAGGTATACAGTTTTATCAGTTGTTTACCGCGAGTGTAAAAGGAAAATATTGTGTTTGAAATTCCTCAATAATGGATGAAGCAATTAGAAAGGCCTAGTTGTGCTACCATTTGTTTAAACAAATATCCAAATTGAGTAGAAGTTGGAAAAATAAAAAAAATTGAAAATATCGATCAATGTAGGAAAGGATTTAAACCCTCACCTTTTGGAAAAGGAACAAGAGGTCATATTGATAAAAATTACAACAGGCAAGGTTCAACCAATAGCAATGGGGTAAATAGTATAGAAACTTCTAGTGGAGGATGGAATAGTAACCCGTAAGCATGTTGCAAGAAGCTTCTACTGTGAATGACATAGCCAAGAAGATCCCTATAGTTAATGTTTCTTTGGAATATCGGCAGGCAGACCATCAATCCACCTTGTTGGAAGTAGAAGGTAAAGTTTTGAACATACATGTTTCTATACTTATCGATTCAGGGTCTAGGTTAAGTTACATTGCACCAAAAGTAGTTAAAAAGTGTAAACTTAGTAAGGAAAAACAAAAAAATGCATGGTTGGTATAGCTGGCAACAAAGGTAAAAAGGAAAGTTACGGAGATAGTTAAAAATTTGTTATTAGGTTTTAATAGCTTGGATATCTCAGTTAATTTAAATATATTTCCCATAGGATCCTATGACATTTTGATAGGTATGGATTGGCTAGAATCTCATAAAGCTGTTATTAACTATTTGCATAAAATTTTTAGTAGTGTGGATGAGGAGGATAAGTATCATACAATGAATGAAATTTATAGACCTTTATCTACACAACAAATTTCAGCACTACAATGTAAAAAGTGTATTAGGAAAGGGTGTCAACTTTATGGCATAAAACTTAAATAATTTGATCCCGAAAAATAAAAAATGGAATTGGAACAATTTCATATTTTAAAGGAATTTAAAGTTGTATTTTGTGATAAGATATCAGTATTACCACCTAAACGATATTTAGATTTTAACATAGATCTAATGTCATTTTCAACACTAGTATCATGAGCTCCATATCATATGAGTATCCCATAATTAACGAAATGAACAATACAATTACAGGAGTTACTAGACAAAGGATATATTCATCCTAGTGTATCTCCTTGAAGAGTACCTGTTTTGTTTGTGGGTGTGCTAGTAATATGATAAATTGTAATGTATTATTATTGTTTACTGTCGTGCATGGATAACTTATAGTTGATGAATTGATAACCAGCCATTGATAGTAGATAACTAGAAGAACGCGCGCTAAAAAAAAATTTGGTCGACGAAATTTTTTTGGCGTTTGCGTTGTAAATAACGGTTCTGTAACGGAAAAACATTGTTCGGTCGAATAATTGTTCAGCCGAACAATTATTCGGCCAAATAACCTTTGAGACCTGAAACCTGCACAATTTTCAGGTTTCTCCATTTTCGAAAGGTAAAATGGATGTCTTACACTACAAATCGACTGCCGAACTTGATACCATTAGTTTCGTCATTGAATGTACTTTCCGTAGGTATAGATTTTGTTGTGTATAGGTGAGATCTGCTATTTTTTTTTCTTAACATGTGTCAAGTTTCGTTTCATCTCTTTCAACATGCGGTGAAATGAAAAATATATAACATTAAAAATACACCACCTAAAAAATTGAAACAAATATGGTGTGCTTAATTGGAGTGTCTACTTCAAAAGAGTATTCGTAGATTTTTAAATTTTATAGTCAATTGAGAGAAAAGTGGCGCAACCAAACACATGTTGAAAATCGACAAGGTTTCCCCATTGATCGAATTAAAAAAAATATTATAATTAATTTATAGATCCGTTGGTTACAAACTTATAGTTATCGCAATAGTATATTGTGTGTAGATTGTCGTAACATATTTTGTTTTTGCAAAACACAAGTTTAACAATGATTTTAGGGGCGCAACCAAACATGTCTATTTTTTAGTCCATTCATTTTATAAGGACACACTGTCAAACATTTTCCGAAACAACATATCAAATCTCAATAAAAAAAATTGAAAAAATTATGAATAGAAAGCTAACATAATTATCTAAAAGTTTTGTTTTTACTTGAAAGTGAAATTCTAAATGAAAATTTCACTTTCGTTCGCCCAAAGTTGAAAAACATGAAAAAATCAAATTTATTTTCTCATAAGACCCCCCAAAATAGACGCCCATCTTCATGGATTCACCCCTAGATTATGGAAGCTGAGCAAAGCCATGTATTTATCTTATCATTATTGTATTATAATTTTACTTTGATTCTTATTAAAACCTTTAAACCATTTTGAAGTATTTGAAATATATTTACATGATTAAGGTTTCATATGAAAAAAATTAATTTAATACTACATTTTATCATTTTATTAACTATTGAAGATGTCGATGTAAGGATGCCAATAGCAATCCTCACTACAATTCATTCATTGATAAGATTTGTAGTTTCAAAAATTTAATTTAATACTACATTTTATCATTTTATTAACTACTGAAGATGTCGATGTAAGTACTAAGGATTCCAATAACAATCCTCGCTAGAATTCATTCATTGAAAATATTTGTAGTTTCAAAAGTTTATTATGTAGATTTTGTTTAAGCATTCATTGATTTCTTCTTGCTTTTACTTTTTATCTATAAAATACAAGAAAAAATTTATTTGTGATAAATTTGTAAAGATTTAGGATAAACCTGGATATATATAACCCTCATGATAATGATATTGATTACAATAGACTTGTCTTCCATTTAAAGTAATGGAAGAGGCCCAACTATAGCTAAGATGAGTTGGGTATATAAGAATGCTTAAATATGAGATCATAACTTACACATGTTGTTTTCATTCAGAAACACCAACACCAGCACTTGGTATAAGAGAAACATAGAGAGGAAACAAAAGAAAACAAAGATGGGTCCCAACAACGAGGCTTGATAATATACCTATGTATAAACTCTCGTAAGTAGAGAAAGAAGAGAGAAACTTGTAGGATAAAAACTCTTGTTCAAAAGAGATTCAATCACCAATGCACAATCCAAATTGTTAATTCAATGAGAACTTAACACACACCCAAAAAAAACATTGATCCTCAAGAAATGAGTCCTAACAAAAAAAGCCTTAATTATGTACTCATTTTTAATGAAGGAAACATCATATATTGAGTGTCCATATGGATTCCAATCCATCTAACCGGAGTGCATAGGTTGCTAGCTACTACAACCACGAGTCAATATAGGATTCTATGTTGTGTACAAGGTTCACTATGAAGACAATTGATCTTGATTGAACATGGTGAGTAACAAATCATCTAAGGAAGACTTGCATACCACCCCCATAATGTTGAACTAGGTGGAAAACATGATGGCAATGTATGTCACAACTGATGGAAAAAGTGTAGAGGTGCGAGATAAAGGTAGAAAAAATGCAAAAAAACCTAAGCAATAAACAATCCAAAGTGACGAGCTACAAGACACTATGAAAAAAGGTAGTACAAGGAGAAAAATGTTTGGTTATACTCAAAATACTATCTACACGAGTGGCACATAATCCACTACTCAAAGGTGTAGAATGAGAATGCCATAAATAGCCATCATGGACAACAATCCTTGATATGGGTCCTAGAAAACAAGGCCATGTTAGGTACCCATTTACAATATAGGAATAAACTTACATGATCATTGAGTTCAAGAGAAGAAAACAAATATCTCAACTAAGCAAATTAATGTGGTGTGCAACCACATGTTGGAAAGAGAGCATAATGTTTTTCACAAGGCCTCAAATGGTATGGGAAATGGAGACGCTGGTGCAAAGTTATGGGAAAAACAACGTTTCCAATAACCTTTTGATGACTGCCCATTTTGCTCATTTTTCCACTACAAAGGGACCATCTAGATATCCATTTTTCCCTTTACTCTCTATTTATACCACTTATTTCTTATACTATTTGGTACTTTTACCCTTCTTAGCCTAATCCTCTCCTTCCAAGCATAAAGAGGTAATTTGTTTCTATTTTAGATTATTTCTTATGTATTTGGTTAATTAAATGGATTATGGGACTAATCTTGTTTTTGATTAGTGACTAATGGACTTTGGCTACCAGTTTTGTATCAAGGTTTCGGGTTTTTGGTTTTAATATCCAAAGGAAACAAGTGTTTGTTTCTCCAAGTGCCAAATAAATTTATGGATTTTGAAGATATTGTCTCCAACATGGTTCATTAATGGTCAAAATTCATGTGAATTCAAAGGCATCTAACTTTGACCACGTGTTCTGAGCAAAATATGACGAATTAATAGAAATGGTTGAAAACCCACTTCCCGAATATTGTCATTGACTTAATTAAATGGAAGATTTGGAATATTTTCAACAGTTTGGGATATATTTGTGGTTTTGTAAAACAATAAAACCCAGAAATTAAATGTGGCCATTTTCTGAAAAAACGCCTTAGCTACGTGGAATTTTCCTTTGCTTTGTTGATGTAACGCCCCTTCTCAATTTAATGATTATAAATACGAGCAATTGAACAACAAGGGGGGAATCTTGGGAATGCACAATTATGCTACCAAAATTCTTTTGTATTTGTTTTTTTCGATTGTGTTGTTGATGTTGTAACAGAACTTGTTTATTTTGTTCATGGAAGTTTGAATTCAAGGAATTGTGCTTCTTTTCATCATCTGATATAGAGTACCTCAAGGCTCACTCACCAAGAGGCAAGGTCCCAAGCTGTTGGAGAGTGAAGTCTTTTTTCTTTTCATTTTGTTTTAGTTAGCATTTCTAATCTAGTTTATGTTCTTGCTATTTTTTCTATTGTATATATTCTTGTTAAGATCATACTCACTAGTTTCTTGTGTGTTGCAGATCTGCACTTGTTTTATTTTGTTCAAATTTCCGTGTGCTTGTATTTGTTTTAACTTGCTATAGATTCTTTGTAGAAGTGCAATCATCAATACTTTGATTAAAGAGTTTCATAATAGATTGAGTTCCTTTTATTGTTGTTTAGAGTTTAAATTCATTATGATATTGTTCATATTTTCCCTATAGGTTATAATTGCATATAATTTTTTGTAGGTTTCTATTGTCTTGTAGATTGCATTTATACATCTTGCATACTTGTAGTCATTCATTTTCTCAAACACTTTGGCATAGATTTCATTTCTATAGGTTGCTAATGTTCTCTAGAATAATATTTGCATTTCTTATATACTTGTAGTTGCAGTTACTCATTTGTGAATACAATTGTTAAGTGTAAATTTTGTTTTATACCATATCATAATTTTGAAATGTTCAAACTTAGATATTTTATCTTGTCAAACTCACTTTTAGAGTAAATTATATTGTTTCTTTCATACCTATAGGATATCAATGTGAATATATTTGGTGATATTAGGCATTAGTTGATTAGATTAGGATAGATTACATGCTCTGCACATCCATTGTTTTCACCTTGAAGTCTACGGATTCTCGGATTGACAGTTTAATGTCAAAATTATTAATAAGCGTATATTAGGCCTGACACCGTTTACAATAAATTTGGAAAAAAAACTTATGCTAAAAGAGAGAAAAACACCAATGTTGAAAAAGGCCTTGGATTTGAAACTGAAGAACATCCTACAAAGATTCCTTGAATAACAAGAGAATTAGGCCGACAAATTGGAAAACTCTAATCACAAAAACTATAAAAAAGAAGGCCAAGTTACCTCAAATAATATGGTTGAATTCTGAAGCAGAAGTGAATTGGTTGTAGAGACACAAGAATGGAAAACACTAAAAACTACCATGTGAATGCATTAGACAAATAGGAATTGGTTAGAAATAAAAACAAAGGATTAACCATAAGAAAACACCATAAACCATAGAAATAGCTATCAGGCATGTGAACAATAAAAGATCTAAACAGGAAGAATGGCCAAAACTATAAAAAGTGCCAAGGAACCCTAAACTGGGAACGTCATCTAAGATCCACATAAGAACTCCAAGCAATAAATTTAAACTCCTCCAAAGCTCAAAATCCATACATTAAAAAATAACTTGGGAATATATCCTTAGTCTCCTCCATAGAAATCAAATTCTAACCAACTACACTTTAGAACCCATATATGGATTCTATAGTAAACATGTTGAAATATTCAAAACCACCCTTAAAGGTAGGCCAACACATACAGAAGGATGACAGGCTTTGTCATATCTAAAGGCCAATGTATCCTCTGCAAATCTTCACAAAATGCCCAATCTTCACACACACCTATTATTTGTAATCTATTAGATGGTATCTTCTCATGTCCCAAGTTAATCTCTTGAAGATGCATATCCCATCAAATCTATTAATAGACCAATTTTTCCACCATGAAACGAACCTTGGTGCTAGCCTTTTCAGGTTCCAACAGTTGCAAATCACTATAAGTGGTTCTTGTGAGCAAGATAAGAATACTGGATTTGCTTCAAACCACAGGGACTTCACTCAATGAACCTCTCACATAGCATGTGCAATCATGGGATATTAAAGAATACCCTTAATTTTGGTAGATATTGACCCAAACTCTTTTAGTTGAAACCACCCCCCACCCCTTTTCAAACCACAATCCTTATAAACCACCCTACCCCCCCACCCCTTTTTAAACCACAATCCTTATAAACCACCCTACCCCCCCACCTTAAACCCCTCATCCCCCCTAATACCTACAATATATTGGTTCATTTTTTGACAAATTTAAAACCCACAATATGAACTAACATGCTAGGATAATGGTCAACAAGTGAATCACATGTGCTTCACATGAGGAGAATACAAGATATATTATGAGGATGAGAATGGTTCGAGGGTTCTAGAAACTCTAATGTAGATGAGATAGATGGTGATGAAACCCAAATATGGACTCATGCACTAGCACATTCTTCCTAGTGGACTACATTTGTTCTTTGTCTAAGCGGTATAACATTATACAAAATGTAGAAGGGAAATGATTGACTACTAAGGGTAATAACCCCAAATCATAGCCGCCTACTTAAAGATTAGCCACAATGATCTTGAGACAAATTGTCCATGGGTCATATCCACAAGTATACAAATCAAAGATAAACAATCTATAGAAAACAAATTGTAATATGGCCAAGGAAGAACATATCTACAATAAAACCCGATATATTCACTCCTCTTACAAGTTTCACCGGAACTACACTTAGATCATGTGAAGTTGTTTACCGAAACATGTAGGAACAAAACCTCTTCAAAACCAAAATATTCCACAAGAGAAAATGATCACCTTCTTCCACAAGAAAAAATTATCACCTTCCTTACAATATTTCTAGGAAAAAAATAAGAATATATTTGCAAAGATCACTCTGATACCATGTAAAGATCCAAAATCAACCTGGACCATAAATATTCCTCATGCTAATAGAATAAAAAATATATGAATTTGAACGATATTAATTACAAGTGAAAGCTCTTCCAATTATAGCAATGAAAGAGGTGTGAAAGAGGCCCAACTATAGCTAAGATGAATTGGGAAGATGACAATGCCCACATGAGCTTACAACTCACACAGGATGGTTGCATTAAAAAACACCAAAGCCAATAAAATTGTCAGGCATAACCATATATATCATCTAACTATATCTAGCTTTCAGTGTTTTTAAAGGTTAATCCATGTGTTACAGTTATTACTTTTCCTTTTTGCATATCAAGGTATGTATCTACATGATTGTTGAATAAATTACTGATGTAATTTTGTCAAGTTTTAAAAATGTAATGGTATGTAAAACAATGTTTAATATTGAATAGTTTTTAAATTAGTTTAAAATAATATGATTCTCCTTTAAAGAACATGGAAACTTGATATAACTAGATGATATGTGTAGTTAAAAGGAGAATATTTTCTTATCTTCTATCAGAAGTAGAAGTAAGAAGGAATCAATAAATGCCTAAATACATACATATATATATATATATATATATATATATATATATATATATATATATATAACCCTTCATCACAATTATGTGTAATTAATTATTTCGTGCACTATCATGGATAAGGAACCCCTAAACCCTCCCAAACCATAATAGTGGACCTAGTTACCACCTTTTTTTAGATTCAGTGACCTTTTCAAGATACCATGTCCATAGCTAGTCGGTGTAGTATAATTTTGTTTAGTGTAGTATTTTCTGGTATAACCAATTGAACTAAAAAACCCAAATTTCTAAGTGTCATTATAAAGCTACGATACCTCTTTATCTAGGACGGTGCAATCTAAGGAATAGTGGAAAACACTAAGAGTAATGAAGAGACATTTTGAAAACTAAAATTTGTTTTCCATATACCTATCCATTCTTATGGAGGGCCATCCTTATCTCTATATACCTATCCATTCTTATGGATGGCTATCCTTATCCAGATTGTTGATTTTGCCCATCCAATGAACATGCAACAAAGTCAACTAGTTCAACTGGATGGAGCATTTAGGAAATACAAATATCAATATTTTTAAGTAAATAATTTAGTAAGATATGCAACACAAATTAAGATTTAGTAATTAAGCAATAAAGGGAATGCAACCAGCCGTTTAAACCCAAACTGATAAAAGGAGTGGAGAAAATTGGTGTATCCAAATTATAAAATCACTTATTTTGATGTGTGATGAGAAAAAAAAATTCAACCATAATCTGTATAGATACCGAAAAATAAGAATATAAAAAGAGAAAAATATATATTAAAGTTAATTTGTTACATCTCATGTTTGTTGGTACTTGTTGGAGGAGCAAGTCGATATGTTGACTTGGATCATAGCCGACTTAGTCGATTAGATAACTAAGTCGGTCAGCCGACTAATGAGAGATTAGGTCGACCACCTAAGGTCATGTTGGTTGAGTGAACCGACAGGTAGTTATTTGTAACTGTTTGTAAATCATATATATTAGGCTGTTGAGCCAGATGAGAATGGGGTTCAGTTCTCTGTATTGTATGAACTCTCTCATGTTAACATAATATGTTACTCTATCCACTTGTTCTTATCTTTTGTCTCTATTATGTATGTATGTTTTAGTATGTATTATTGGTAACCTTATGTGATCTGTGAGATTACAACATTGGTTCTATTGCCGGTAGTACATGTCTGAGATGTATGCAAACAGATGATATCAGAACAGGAGATTAAGGATTGGTGGGAGCATAAAGTAGCAAACTATTTGGAGAATTATGCACGAAGGAACATATTGACAACTGCTCAAGCAAAGGAAAGATTCTTTACAGAGACTCATGAGAAGTTTGTAGAATCAGTGTTCCAACTTCTGAAGAAACTCCTAGATGAAAAAGCCGGAAGGGACTAAAGATCAACAGCTACTAGAAAAACTGATTCGAGGGGGAAGAACAAACTTGTCAGAGTAGTTCGAAAATATCACCGACGAATTCTGCGAGGAGCAAGCAGTAGAAGAAAGAACTTCAGTGGAAATCATCAAGAAGAAATTCTACACAGACCTCACCGAATAATTCTTGTGTTCCTTACCGACCTTGCTGTTTAAGTTCCTGATTGACAAAGGAGTGGGTCATATCGTCGAACCTCATCCATCACTTTGCGGACCGCCATTAAACCCTAACTAGGTGGAAAAACAAAAGAGGTGGGAAAACTTCATTGCCGAAAGGGAGTGGGAATACTTCCTAAGCAGTTAAAAAGAACTATCTGGGCTTTCTAAAGCGTCAGGTAGGATATGGGGGTGTAGCTGGTCATATGTCGGGGTAAAGTAGAGTGGATTCTAGTCAACTAAAGAAGATACCAATCACCGATGATGAGAATTCAACCTAAACGGGAAATCGAGAAGATAGTGTCACACAAAGGTATGGCGGACTTCCAGAAAATAGAGAGGGAGAAGAGGCTGCAAAGAAGGGAAGAAAGAATAGAAAGAGCCTTAGCGCTATAGAGAGGGATGAATATTAGGGTGACTGACCAAGAGAGAGATCTGCCGGAGTTGGGTCATGACCAACAAGAAGAAGGCGTGGAAGAAGAGGCATCCCCTATGGAAGAAGATTTGTGGATAGAGCAGCGAGAAGCTCTCCAATTAGAAATTCCCTAGGAGGTAAGACCTCTATCTCTGATGAATCTGAGTACCCGAATACAAACCATTGTCGAAGAGGACCTTAGACTAAGAGCTGGTGACTTTGGTATATGGAGCCGACTAGACGACAAGAGAAACGATGATATTCATATACTTATTCATCAACCAGAAGAAGGAAATTGGGTTACGCTTCAAGCGATACCCTCCAACCAAAGTATCCACTTAATTTTCTCGACACATGAAGGAGCACCCCCCTACCAAATACATTTTTGGAGAACATAGGACATTCAGAATCGTGGACAAATAATTGCAGTTGGACATCGACAGAAGAAGTCGACACTGACCGAATGCTGGTCGAAGAAGAAACGACAACGAAAGTTCCGTCGATAATAGTTCTGCAGAGAGGAATAAGCAAATAATCCCACTACCCCCACCACCACCACCACCTCCTGAAGCAGACAGTGACAGTGATTTTGAAAGGGGTCATGGGTCAACACACATCCCTCTATATGAGGGCAATGAGGACCCCAAATGACATTAGTTCCTCTGTGAGTCGACTTGGGAGGCCAACCAAGTTATTGATGAAGACAGACAGATGGCGCAGTTCTCCGGTGCCTTAAGGAAAAGGGCACTAACTTGGTATATGACCTTTTCTGAGAGGACCCCATGAGCAACAAAAGATGAAGTCAAAATGCAATTTCTATCATTCTTTAAAACACCAGATGCAAAACATCTGGCAGCAAAGAAACTAAAGACAACATCACAGAAGCCAAGGGAAACTGTCTATGATTACGAAAAATGCTGGAAATGTCTTCTTAGCCAATTGGACTATGTTATTAATGAGCAATTATTAATCCAGTGGTTTCTTGCAGGTTTGTCACAGAAAATTTGCCAACATATAAGTCTGGAAACGTTCAAAACTTATGAATATGTGCTTACAAAAGCTCTCCAAGTAGAGATGGATGAGGATATTCTAGCATACCCCATCGACCACAGACTGGAAGAATAGCTTGAGATCATAGAGAATTCATTAAAAGAATTAAACCTTAAAAGTCAGGATATCTAGTGCACAAAGTGCTCGATGGCCAGACACTCAAAAGACACATGTCGACAGGATATCAGCTGATAGGACGTTCGATTCATACAAACAAAGTGTTTTTGCAACATCTGCCAAGAGCATGGAGATCACTCGACAAAATATTGCCCATTCAACATGAAGAATGGCAAAGCATCTTGGTGTGCTATCTGTGAAACTAAGAACCATGCCACGACTGAATGCCATCTAAACCTCAAGAACCGACAGAATTATCATGCAGTCTACCAGACCAATGCAGTTGCACAGAATAATGAGCAAAACAATGCGTCAAACGATCAGAACAATCAAAGATACGAAGTTCGTAGATACGAGCCCCGGCATGACAATTGACGTGGAGGCTATAAAGGTCGAGGTTGATTCCCTACGAATCGAGACAACCGACCACGTCGGCCCATCCAATGTTTCACATGTTATAAAGAGGGACACCGATATGCATACTGTCCATACAAGGACAGAACTGACCTCAAATTTTGTACAAGTTGTGGAGTAGGGGATCACTCATTAGAGGATTGCCCTACTATACTTGAAAAAATAAATAAAAAGAAAAATGTTAATGTCTTGTTGTGTGTGAAAAAAAATGATGTAATAAATACAAATAATTTGCATATCATAACCTGACAAGGGACAAAAACAGGAGGTGATAACCCACGAATAAGAAAAATAAAATAAAATAATGTCTATCTTGATCCAGTAAAAGAAAAACAAATTTATAAAGATGCAACAAATGTATTTAAGAATTTTCCCGATAGGAGGAGGCAAACAACAATCAACATAACACAGTAAAACAGTTAATTCAGCTAGTACAGAAAGATAACTCAGTATCTCAATTCATCGACTTGTTATATGAAATAAAACACAACAACACTGAAAAACAAACAAATAATATCTGTAGTCTAATAAAAAAGATAAAAGTGATGCCGACCCACTTGTCGACCTAGAAATTGAAGGATACCATGTCCGACAAGTTGTGCTTGACTTCGGATCACAAGTAAACATCATGACTCATGACACTTGGGAACAACTGGGTAGAACTCGACTATGTGAGTCAGGTATATACCTGAAACTAGCCAACCAAGGCCTAATTGAACCTATTGGAGTATGGAAAAATGTTGACACAACAATAAAAGGAATATCAACCAAAGTTGATTTCAAAATTATTGACCCTAAGGAAGGATCCAGTTCCTTCCTAGCGTTAGTAGGTTGACCTTGGGGAAGAAAGATGAAAGCATCGATATCCGTGGACAAAGAGAGAATAAAATTGAAAGGAAATGGACAAAAGGTCATTGTACCTATTCATCCATCCCAAGGAGAACCTTGGACAGAAACTATCAATGAAGAAGTCGACATCTGGCAACTCTATCAGATACAAAACAATGCAGATTATACAAAACCTAATATCTATGGAGAACTTCATTTAGGAAATCAAGACTCAGTAGGATATAATTCAGATGCAGAATTATATGATTGGGAAGTCGAGAACTACAAAACACAAGCAAGCAGGTGATGGACTATTCAAAAAGTACAGAAAAAGCCCACCCAACAGTGCTTCATAGTGTCCATTGTCCCAAAAATATTTGAGAAGAAAATTTGGGAATACCCTAATTTAAAACCTACAGATGTAAATAGTACACAAATACCGAGATATAAAGAAAGAGACTCACCAGTCATGCACATAGAACAAGTTTCCAAAAACATCGGTGAACATGGTCGACTACAAAGTTTAGTAGAAACTTTTACAGGCCAAGCTGCTAGATGGTGGGATACCCATCAGAAAAGATTGCAGACTTGGACAATAGCTTCGAATTATTTTGTAGAAAGGTTTGGAGGAAAGAAATTAACCACCCAGGCTCATATACCTATATTCATTAAAGGACAGAATCCAGAAGACCATATTAAGACATGTGAAAAAGAATGGAGAAGACTTGGGTACAAAGATGAACATGCATGGCCACACCTGTTCCCATCAACCCTCTCCAACTTACCAAACAAATGGTATAAAATGGAAGAAGCCTGAGGTGAAACATTCCTATGGCAGGAACTTAGAGAAAAATTTATAAAATATTTCAATTTTATACCTCAAGATGATAATTTGGTCGAAACAACAAAATAGATTAAAGAATTTATACAGCTGACAGAAAACAAACCCTTATAAGATAACCGACAAACAATGGACTGTAACAATATACAAACCGGGACAATGCCACAGTCGACAAGAGTACAGATGGAAAATGAAAATACAAAAGGGAAAAGATTTATATGGAAATCAAACCATGTCGAAACAACCAAACCTATTTGCACAGTGCTCAAAGTTGAAACAATCGACAAGGAGGATACCGACCGAATGACTGCAGTCGACTTTCCTACCACATTATCACAGTTTAAGGAAGGAAGTCGACCAATAAATGAAGCCAAAGCACTGAATGGCTAGATGCTAAAGTCAAAAATAGAGAATTAGACATCTCAAATGACGAATGACCAAAAATGGCAAAGATTGGAGACTATTGGAGTGAAGAACATACAACAGAAATAGTGAACTTCCTAAAAGAGTTCTAGGATGTATTTGCCAGATATTATACAGATCTCAAAGGTTTAGTCCATGAAATGGGTGAAATGAAAATTGACACTAAACCTGACGTTTGACCTGTGAAGAAAAGGCCATATAAGCTAGCTCATAAATACAAAGAGATAGTCAAAAGGGAGGTTGATAACATGCTTGCAGCAGGCATTATATACCCTATTGACCAATCAAAATGGGCAAGTCCAATGGTTGTTCAACCTAAGAAACATGATCCGACCAAACTAAGAATTTGTGTCGACTTCAGGGAACTCAATAAAGTTACACTGACAGACCCATTTCCAACTCCTTATGCAGATGAAATCTTAAAAGAGGTTGCAGGACATGAATGCTACTCATTTACAGATGGATTCTCAGTAGATGATGTCTACTTCTGGAGACAGCAAAGGAAAATGACCAGTTTATGGGTCATGACATGGAGAAAATAGCTGAATTTCCCATTCAAGATAAAATGTCAATATTATCAAGCTTGACCACACTAACCATCAACATACATCAAATATTACAGAGTTGGTTGGATTTTCAACATCAACTGACAGTGACAGCTGAAGCAATTGTTGAAGTCTACATACAGAAAAGACCAACCATCAGACTTCACAACCCATGAAGATCAAGCACAAGAATAACTACTTAGACAAACAAAGAAATTTTGGTACCTCCCCATTTCTTCAGGACGAAGAAACGTTTTGTTCATGGGGGAGATGTTGGAGGAGCAAGTCGATATGCCGACTTGGACGATATCCAACTTAGTCGATTAGTCGACTAATTCGATCAGCCGACTAATGAGAGATTAGGTCGGCCACCTAAGGTCGTGTCGGTTGAGTGAAACGACAGGTAGTTATTTGTAACTGTTTGTAAATCATATGTATTAGGCTGTTGAGCCAGATGAGAACGGGGTTCATTTCTCTATATTGTATGAGCTCTCTCATGTTAACATAATCTGTTACTCTATCCACTTGATCTTATCTCTTGTCTTTGTTATGTATGTATGTTTTAGTATGTATTATTGGTAACCTTATGTGATCTGTGAGATTACAAAAGTACCATATGATGTTGATGCTAAGCCAATACATTACGACTACAATGTCCTTTGATTAGATAAATATTCACTCATGGAACCCCAAATATTTTACAGGTTGTAGACACTAGTTATGATTGTGGGTATAATGGGACCACTGAAAACTTGGTAAAGAGAATTAAGAAAGCAATTATGATCCTGCGAATGAGTAATGGCCGAATGATGATGAGGTGGAAGTTGTAGAGTAAGATCAAATGCAATTGGGGTGTAATTAGGATCAGCATCATCATCGTCACCATGTTTCTTACCATTGCTCCTTTTGAACTTCAAGATAGTGCTCCCTAGCATAATATGTGGTTGCATGAACTTATTTTAAACAATAGTAATTGCTAGTATAGTATAGGTCTAAATGAACTTAGCTTAAACAATAGAAGTAACCAAACTGGCTATGACAACAACTCCTACAATAATAATATTAATCAAATATTAGACCAAAACACAGACAACATAGAATTAGAGTGAGTCGATCCATGGGGCTTATGGAATTGTTTGATTAGGTCACTAGTCTCCACCCCTATTTGTACCAACTGGGTGAAAGAAGAAGGTTTGCTTTAAACAACAAAACCCATAATCAATACAAGCACGTATAATCAAATACAAGCATGTTAAACTATAGAAGGAATAAATAAATGTAAGCATTTTGAGGTAAGATTTAAAACATGAATAGCTAATTGTAGAAACACTAGTGCTATTGTAGAAGTTCGAGAAGTTTGAGCTAGGATTTTAATTAAGAAATAATTGTAGGCTCTTGCATTTTAAACTGTTGAAATATTGTAACTTCGAAGAATATTCTATATGTATCTTTTGTGGTCCCCGATGGTCCTACCGGGAGAACCACTTGTATTACATTGTACCCCGATGCTCCTAATCGAAAGAACTAATAAGAGTCATGAGGTAGTCCCCTCTAATTGTAAAGGTGGGTCATCAGCACCCCAGTGTGGTTACTTGAGCCTACATGTGTAACTCGAGCCTACATGATTTAACTCGAGCCTACATGTCGAATGAGTTAACTTAAGTGAATGGATGAATATAAATAGAGGTGTAGTGCTCCTCATTTGAGACACACACACTCTCACTTGTGTAGTGCATTAGTGGAGAAGAGAAGAGTAGTTGGAGAAGGAGGAGGATCAGGCTTTGATCTCCTTGTTGGTTTTACCTTTTATTTTTTTGGGGCATCTATATTGAGGAAGATTTTGCTGGGTTTTCCCAGGATAAATCTTTGAGTTCCTTTTGTATGGTTGTGCTTGTCTATCTTTTAGTGATCTTATTTATATGCTTTTGTTATGAATTCAAAATGAAATACTAATGATCTAGCTTAGCATATGAAAAATTTAACATGGTATCAGAGCCACCCTGAAAGAAGACATTATGCAGCTACAGAAGCTAGGGATTCTTAATTTTTGGGTCTCTATCCATAATCGATCAACAAAAGAAGGCTAGACTGACTCTCCATTGAAGGGCGCATCTTTCTGTCGAAGCGGAATTCGATTCCGAGCATTTTCAGTTTTGGTGTGGAAAATTAGGGCTTTCTACACAAGAGGAATTTTTGAGTGAGCCTGGCATAGGATTTTTCTCCTCATCAAAATAGAATTTTAGAGACCTGGATCAAGAAATTTGGTTGGGTGAAACTCTGGGAAAGTCAAACCCTAGTTTGACCCCGAGCTAGAAAAACCCTAAATACTAAAACTGCTAAGTTTTGGTACTTTTGATATATTCAGCGATTGACGAAGGCTCAGGAGTTGAAAATTGTAGAGGCCGAAGATAAAATCTTGATGTACATTTTATCCAAAATTTAGCCTCATATTCACTATATTCTGGGAGATATGATCCCTCCAAGTTAGGGTTCCAGCCTCTTCCAGAATTCATCCCTAAACAGGACACTTGGGGAAAATTGCTATATCTTGGGTTACAGAAGTCCAAATGGAATTCCTGAAGATGTTCCAGAAATAGCACGGAATTTAATTTCTATGATCTGAATATTAGACTCAGAAGATGAACCAGTGACACGTGACATTCCGTACAACTTCGTTGTTCTGAACAGTCCTGTAACAGGTCACCTTGGGAAAAGGATCATAAATCCTAATTGGTGAAACAAATTCTGATGAAACCTATGGTGTTGGATCAGGGACATGCGAGGACACTGCAATGAAAAATTTCAGACATATAGGAGCATTAATTTAGGAGATATAACAGAGACAGTGACAGGAATTTCTGCAAAAGAAATTGGAAAACTAGGGCTTCCTGTTCCGAGAGCTTCCCTCCACTGTTTTCAGAAAATGAGTACATTGGACAGCTCCATTTGAAGAGATCTATATTTATATCTAGTCATATCTAAAATATTCCAAGTTTTGAAAGATTAGGGTTTCTCTGACAAACCCTATATCAGCTAGCTCTGGAAGCAGGACGGACACCTCAAATCAGTAAGATCTAATATTTTGCTATTTGCATTTGAGGTTCTCATTTCAAAGTGATCTATCACATCAGCTTGATGATGAGCTTGGTAAAGTTTACAAATTCCAAGTATGGAAGTATTTGATCTCTCTGAAGAAAATGAATTTGACACCTACATGAGTAGAGAGGTTCCAATTCCATACGGAGATGAGGCTCAAAGCCTTACACAAGAAGAACTTGATCAAGGCCAAAAAGATCGTTGTTGATTCAATCACGGATCAAATTGTACCACAAGTGTCTTCCCTAAAGACACCAAATATGTTTGATTCCTTGATCAAGCTATTTGAAGATGAGAACTTAAATCAGAAGATGTCTTTGAGAAAACAGTTGAAGAATGTGAAGATCCAGAATGCAGAACAACTTGAAGCGGTAGAAGAAGAAGTGAAGAATGTAGAAATGGTGATAGCCACCTTGAATGGCCTCCCAAGATCATGGGATTCATTCATGCAAAGAATGTATTCCAGAAGGAAGTTATTGCTTTTAGCTCGACTCATAAGAAGAGAAGAAGAAGATGGGATCAATTGAAGATCAAGCTCTCACCATTCAAAGAAGATCCCTCAAGCGATGAGGAATATGAAGAACTCAATTCTTGAAGAACCTATTATTCATCTTATCATTAATTTGGATAAGAAATGATGATTTCATGAATGAAGAAGATGATAAAGCAGAATGATCAAGATGGAGTCTACCCACGAAACAAATAAAAGATAAGTATTCAATTGTCATTTCATGATATTGTTTTGTTATACATTTGATTATATTCAGTTGATGTGTTATGCATGATAGATTGTTTGCATTAATGATTGTATACTACTAATATGCATGTGATGGGTAAGTATCTCATGGTGCTATACAACTCTCCATTGCTACTTATCAAACCTCCTTGCTGACATATTGGATTAGTGCACAATCTCAATTATGTCATGGTAGAGATGGAAGGCATCTAAAATTTTTATGTGAGATATGGATGAATGTTGTATTGACTAAACAATTGCATGATGCATAAGAATTTGTCGTTATGCATATGTTTTATGAAATAGTTCTAACCATGCAACTGGTGCATTTGAATTGTAGGAAAGGTCCTGTACAACCTCCTACAAGAAAAGAAGGATGAGACTTGTTCCAAAGAACAAGTGATGACAGTTCAAGATTCACTCCAATAAACGTGAATCTGAAGCTCCCAGGGTCAGAGACGCCATGACGGAAGACAGAGCTTCAGAGAGTGGTAGATCCACCTTGAAGGATGAAGACCACCATGGGTACAAGAGATAACTCAAGATGAAGAAAATAATGCTATGAAAGAAGCTATGATCAAAGAATAGTAGTTGATCATGGGGAATGATGTATATGATATGATGGATCTACAAGAACAAGTGTACAAAGCAAGGTTCGTGATTCTCCCCAGAAAGAATAGACTATGACATGACATACTCTATTGACCAGTATATATCAAGCATAGAACCACCTGTATAGAATGAAGAGGGAAGATGATACTCCACTTTAGGGGGAGTGACTACAGAAAATTATATCTGAGTTTGACATGGTACGACATGATGGATAGCTTCATGATGGACCGAGACTTTACCAAGAGTAAAGTGGGTTCCAACCTTCAAGGTTGATTGCAGAAGACTAGGATATGTTGATGACCTGAGAAGAAAAACTCATAGAAGA
Organism: Pseudotsuga menziesii; assembly: GCA_001517045.1. Lineage (NCBI taxonomy): Eukaryota > Viridiplantae > Streptophyta > Pinopsida > Pinales > Pinaceae > Pseudotsuga > Pseudotsuga menziesii. The sequence continues at coordinate 372,315 of LPNX011053087.1, forward strand.
TGTTATGATACTAGAATGATGTTTGGGATATAGTACTCAAACCAGAAAGCAAGAATGTGGTATCTTCCAAATGGATTTGCAAGATAAGATATGTTGCTGATAGAAGTAAGGTAAGACTTGTGGCTAGAGGTTTCTATCGGAAAGAGGGAATTAATTCTGAAGAGACACTTACTCCAGGAAGCAAGGTACACTTCCTTCAAAACTATCATGGTAGTTTCTTCCATGATGAAGTAAAGACAAGCCTTCCTTAATGGTATGATTGAGGAAGAGTTTTACATCAAATAGTCACGAGGATTTGAAGTTGAAGACAGATGGAATCAAGTATGTAAGTTGAAGAAGGGCCTCTATGGCCTGAAGCAAGCTCCCAAAGCTTGGTATGGAAGAATAGATAGTTTCCTAATGAGCATGGGATTTTCCAAGAGTAAAGTTGATCCTAACCTTTCCTACAAGGTTGTTGAAGATGTACCTGTCATTCTATTACTATATGTGGATGACTTATTCTTGACAAGGAATGAGAAACAGATCATGGAAAGCAAGAAGAAACTAGCAGAAGAATTTGAGATGAAAGACCTTGGGTTAATGCATTATTTCCTAGGTCTGGAAGTATGGCAAAGTTCAGAAGGAATATTTCTCAACCAGGGAAAGTATGCGGTATAGATATTGAAGAGATTCAATATGTTGGAATGCAAAGTCATGGCCACACCCATGGACTCCAACCTGAAGCTGTTAGTAGATGACTCATTAGAGTTAGTGGATGTGACTCACTACAGACAGATCATTGGGTCATTGATGTACTTAACAAATACCATACTAGACATTTGTTTTGATGTGAACACCTTAAGTCAATATCTTGTTCAACCAAGACGGGTTCACCTAGTAGCTGCAAAACATGTGATGAGATATATGAAAGGGACTATAGACTTTGGTCTATACTATGATGGTAGCCATGAGTATAGATTGTATGGCTACACAGATGCCGATTGGGATGGAAGTATCTCAGACAGGAAAAGCACATCAGGTAGATGCTTTTGTTTGAGGTCTGCTATGAGTTCATGGTTTAGCAGGAAATAGTCCAGTGTTTCTCT